>JAPFUP010000186.1:0-28371 GCA_030780425.1 Beauveria varroae
TTATTTGTTGACAAGTCTGCCGCCGTTAAAAGCAGAACGCCGAGGTCAAATTCTTGCTATGCTATGCAAGAAACAGGACTATCGATCCAACATATCGGTTCCATTCCAACTTCAGTCAACCAATGGCGGGCCTCTGGGTCAGTTGCCAATTTTCTGCTTGTGTTCGTAGGGTCACACTCAATTGGCCTTTTCAAGACACTTAATGAGCAATGGGCGTGACGTCTTTGATGTATATCAACGCGTTAAGCAAAGTGCCATCAAGTCAGCGCTGAGATCAAAGAGCTTGATAATGCCTTAATACCAGAAGAAGAATGAGTGCCGAAACACAGGCTATGATCAACGTCAAAGAAATATGATCAATAGTCAAAGTACTAATACCCAGCGATTAGAGGGCTCACTAATTTTTTAATATTATTGTCATCATGATTCTCAATTGGTTTTGAGAGGCATTCAACATTGTAGACAAAAAAATTGCTATTTGGTGGTCGGCCGAGCTTAAACTCCTGGGGAGAACTCCATACAACGACCGAAGCTTCGCGAACTTGATCTGCCAAAGAATTCCATAGCTGAATCGGCGCTAGTATCACAGCGAGTTTGCACAGTAATCATTCCTATTACTGCCAGCGTCAACGCATCGCACGTTGCAGAGCTCACTAAAAGTGACATCCCCATCATTTTCTCCGGTGCAGTAAAATAGGCCATCTCTCATATATTTCACACTTTCAGGCTTGCCCGCCGCCCTAAGCGCTTGCCTTATCTGGCGATCATATTTGCCTGTTATCCATTAGAAGCTTTCATACGCTTTGGGGCCAAGGCTGCTATCGGTTACCGATGTTTGATAGGGTCGAACCACAGTAAAGAAGCCCGCGCTTGCAGTTCCTTGCCTCGGCCAGAGGCAAACCAGCGGCTAGGACAAGAGAAATAACAACGGGAGTAAAATGCATAGTGTAGTGTATGATTATTTTATCGACTTATGATGGATGCTTGACTAGGAATACTGCCTTGACCTAGTGGACTCGAGCGCAATTTATAAGCAGATGATATCAAGTTTGGTCTACTTGCAAGGCTTGAGAAAGTAAATCGCTTTTCTACCCTAGAAAGTAATAGATCTGCGATGTTGCAACCAAGACATTGGAAGAAACAGCGGCAGACTAATATCTTGTCTTCAGCCAGCCTCTTGACAGAAATGTCAAAGACATGCATGAAGGAGTAAGAAGCCTTTGTTGGGTATCGAAAAACAGGCAAGTCAATAGGGTTTGCTGTGTCATATTTGGCTGGAAATACATGTCATTGGCCACTTCTGTAAGACCGCTGCTTCGCATCTCGGATGCATGTTCGGATCTTGAATAAACTTCGCCATAGAGTAAACAGTGTTAGCATGTTTCTGCCGCACGGGACACCAACGGCACAGGACGCCCACCAGGCAGGCACTCAGCAGTTCAAGAACATGCAAGTACTTCCCCGCAAGGTGGCCACCACCTTCCTTCGGCCTCACCAACGCATCATTGTCACTAGCCAATTACCGGCATCTAATTGACTATTGAGACACGGACTGCTGCATACATGTGCATGTAAACGTTTATCCCTTTGGCTGCCGAGGAGGAGCTTCGAATCACCCACGGGGGGGCTCCGGCCAATAGTAGTACAGGAAGTTTTCAGCTGGCATGCAGCCTCCTTTTTAGACGAAGAACTTTATTTTCACTACATTTATTTCGAATCGCACAGACATGTCTGGTAGGGATAAGACGCCGCCAAAATAGCATGGGAAGACCTCGTTTTCAATTTCTGCTTTATCAAGTCTATGACTGGTTTTTACCACATTTGAACGAAATAAAACTAGAGATTGCCAGCAGCTTTTAGCCTTGCAGAAAGAATATTTGGCAATGTAAGAGTAAGGGCAGCAGACTCGACGGCTTGGGCCGCAGTAGCTTGAACCACTGCTGTATCCTCTCTTTCACGGGAGCCCTGTCGCACCTGTCTAGATAGACCAATCAGCCATCAGCAACAACACCCAAGAACCCTTAGACGATGCAATGATTTGGTGTGCTGAAGTAAAGATATTTCGTGATCTAGTGTGTGTTTTTTAAGAGAGTGGCAGGCTTTTTTTTTGTGTCGAGGAGCATGGGCTCTTGAGTGTGCATCGGAGTTAGACCTAGATCCGAAGGAAAGCAGCTCCTGTGGTAGATCATGGCTCCGACGTTAGATAACTTCGGGAGCTGGCTGGTTGGCAATGGGTATTTATCCAAGACATTGGCAGAGACATTGGGCCTGGTGACACTTGCAGCAACTTGACACTGGAGGGTCCAGTCTGTGGAACGAGCTCTGCATACGCCGCCACGGCTGTGATATCTAGTGTAATCAGCACGCAGCAAGAGGCAAGATGGCAAAATTAAAGCTGCAGTGCGATAATTTCTTATACCCTGGCATTTCCAGTCCGAGCCTTTGCTCTGCGTTCCGGCACAGCCGCGCCGAGCGTGGGCGGTTGTCGGCTAAGCGGCGTGACTAGTGACTCGCAAAGCAGGGGTGGGAACATGGCAATATAGAGATGATAATATAATGAATTGGTTGTATATCAGTTTCTGGAGTTGATTCTATTGATGGCTTGTTGGGGAGCTGCCATTTTACACGGTCCACTAGCTCGATGCAGCCTCACTTGCCTCGGCACAGTAAAATGTATCAGGTTATGTTACGACCATATTTTATAGTTTGCTAGGGGAGAAAAGGAAAGAAAAGATCCGGTGGCATGACAGCTTCTCATGGTGACTGAGAACTAAATCTGGATGTTTTTCTTTGAGAAGAAAATGAAAGATCCTTTTAGGAGAAAATTCAAGAGGGCCGAAGAAGCGAAATTAATAGTTATAGCGCGGATAGTGATGGTATAATGGGCGTTCGGCGGGATCCGGAGCTCCGCTGTTATTGGTGGATCAAGGCTGCCACATGCTGCTGACCTGTGAGGCTTCCTCCGTTTGCCTGACCTAACTGTTTCAAATCATTACCACCCAAGCTTTCTTCACCATGGCCACCACCAAAACTATCATCATCGCGCCATCACAATCAACACAATCAATGCCATCAACTTACGACATTGACTCTTCAATCTTCACTCAGCTTGGATAGTTCCAGCGCCAGAACGTGTCAGACTCCCCGCCTTACCAAACACCCTACCCAGGAACCACTTCCCCAGACACGAGCGAGTAATGGCTCCCATTCCACTGTAAAGTTGGGCCGAACATGCTTCAGGCCTGCAGTGCACCCAAGACTAGCGCAATAGCAAGCGTTGGATACAGGACCAACGCCTGCAGGTCGGGACACTCGGGGCCGCGTGGCTTGCCATTAAGATTACTGATAGCCTCGTCCGCTGACCGTTCGTGACACCGCCAGGCCGATGCACTGGCCACGCGGATGGAGATGACCTGCCGTCCGGAGCAGATAGGTTCGAGAGTCACGATGCAGTACATTCATTCGCAATCACGTTGCTTCTCAGCCGCTTCAATCGCGAACAAGCCGGACAGCATTAAAGACAAATCGCGCTTCGTCCACCCCGCCATATCCGGCTTCGACTCTCACCGTCCAATCCTGACGAAGAAACTGCTCCGCACTAATGCGTTGGCTCCAAGAAACTGTCCAATTTGCCCCACCAATAGCAGCCACGAGGCTTGTTAGGCGGCTTGGAACTTATAGTGATTTGATGAACCAGGGCTGCTGATGGGGCGGGCGGCAGGCAATCTGTATTTGAATAAGTAGGCCACGACGGAACCTGGGGTGCGATTCACATTCTGCTCCTCGTTCGCGTTTGTCTGGCTTGTGCGTTATTTCCGGTTCTGTGCTGCCGCCGTCACACCTCTTTCCACCGTCAAAATGCGCACCGCGACTCTTTCCGCCGCAGCCCTCTTGGCTGGCTCTGCTGTGGCCGCCGAGTGCTCCCAGGGCCTGCACATTCTCGTCGGTCGCGGCACCGGAGAGCCCGCAGGCCTCGGAGAGACGGGTGCGTTGGCAAAGAACATTAGCGACGCCGTTTCCGGTTCCAGTATTGTCGCCATTGATTACCCGGCTTCGTTTTCGAAGCCTAACTACGACGTGTCCGAGAGGGAAGGCTCCAAGGCAGTCTACGACCAGGTCACCAAGTACCATAAGGATTGCCCCGGCCACAAGATGGCCTACCTCGGATGGTCACAGGGTGCTCAGATTGCCGTGAACGCTTTTTGCGGTGGTCAGGGTGGCATCTTTGGCGACGATGCGCCCATCCCCGCCGATGCCGTCAAGGATGGTTAGCCTAACGTTTGCGAGCCACGCGCAGCAACACAAGCTAACGAACCTAGTTGTCGCGATCGCTATTTTTGGTGACCCCAGCTTCAACCACACAACTCCCTACGCCAAGGGCACCAGCACCGCCGATGGCGTATGTTCAAGCCCTCGAAAAATGCCCAAGAAGACGTCGATTTCTAACATTACATATTGTAGCTCTTTGTCCGCAACGGTATCGGTGCCTGCGCCAGCTTTACCAACAAGATTGTATCGTACTGTGACACCGGCGACGTCTACTGCAGCGCTGGGAAAAACAAGTCGGTGCACGGGCTGTATTTGGTCAATTACCCCAAACAGATGATGAATTTCGTCATTGATGGGTACAACAAGGCCAAGGGCAGCAACACTGGTGGTAGCGGCAACAACACGACAGCGACGACGATGACGACGACCACTGCCAGTCCCACCAGCAGCGGCAGCGGCAACAGCAACACGAGCCCTACCTCGGGCACCTCGCCCACACCTTCGGCCGGTGGCCAGAAAAACGCCGCCGCTGGTGTGTCGACCAGTCTGATGTATGCCGTGCCTGCTGCATTGGTGGTTGTCGCGCAGATGCTTCTGTAGGCAGGATAGCCGAACGCGGACGGAGGATAAGTGACGTAAGGTGACGGTGGCATGTACAAGTGTGGAGCTTGAACTCAGTGTTAATACCCGGATAATATAACATATTTTACCCAATGCACGCGGTCGGAACGTTTGTGAAGTGTATGAAGCTGGTGGTCGGTCGAGGTCAATGGACGAGGCCGACAGCTGGGGAGATGCTAACCACGAGTGAACAGGCTGAGCTGGCATGACAGGTGGCAAGGTTACTTGTATGTACTGAGGAGGTTAGCCATTGACCAAGGCTAGTGTTGCATCTCGCTGGTGGCCCAATCTGGAGGCATGTCGATCGCAGGTTGGCGGGGGTGGACATGGCGACGTTGAGAGTACGTCCGGCATTCATACGATCCAATGATGCTCAGCTATTCCTTTGATGGCCTCACTGCACATGTCTTTGCACTAGGTGTGCTTGATCTGCTCGCTCTCCGCGGCCACGTTGCGCCATCGTCGTCGTCAGTCGCGGTGCGTTGTCGGATGGACGGCACATCTGGAGGGACGAGCAAGTTTGCATCGAAACCGCTCTGATGCCGAGATCCGCAAAGCTTTTATACACTACGCTGGAGGTGGACAGAGCCTCAGACTTTGCGCGTCACTACAAGTGCAGCGCGCTCGGACGGGGAGTTGGTGCCGATACCCGATGTAGAGATGCATCTGTGTAACCTTTGGGTTCAATCTACGACTCCTTGACTCGAACAAGAGACCAATGAACAGAGTCTACACCGAGAAAAATGTTGCAATGAATGGGTTCTGGCAGCATCTGGGGAGAGTTTGCTGTCTGACCAATGCCGCGAAGGCAGGCTCTCGGGGACGCGCGGGCGCCGGGCGCGACAAGCGGTCGGGAGGCATGGGGTTCGGCGCCACTCGACGGCTGATTGGTAAGAAAACATGGCAGAAAAAATTAGAAATGATGAAAATGATGGAAATGTGTCTATCATATTTGCTTATAAAGAATCGTTCAAAATAGGGCATTGTTTGGCATCTTACAAAAGTTTTGTACATGGCTGTTGGCCGTGTTGCTTGAGACTAAGCCCAAGTAGGCAGCCAAGGTACATGACGAGGGATCCATATGAGAAAATTTCTGGCTGCTGATTGGGCTCTTGTAGCGACGAACTAGTGAGGCGTTTATGGATCTTGACTTGATTCGGCAACTTTTCGAGATGTCGAGGTGAAGAGATTTTTTTAACCCTTGCCTCTTCTTTTTTTTTAAAGTTTCTCTTTCAGGGCACATCTGGAGGGGGCACGCAAGTGCGGGTGTTCGGCAGCTCAAGATGCTACCCGAATGGGGCGGTTGGCGCTCACGCCTCGCAGGCGAAACCCACACGTGAGGATGGGCAGCCGGAGATGGTTTCGGAGACTAAAAAAGAGCCTTTTTTTCTTTGATGAACTGCAGTGACACACGAGATGTAAGTCCAGTGTTTAGAGTGGGGTAAGTGACTTGCGTGAGAACCTCTGTATATAAGGACGCCATGTCGCCTTCCAACCGTTTGTTCGTTTGCCAAGCACCAAGACTTGGCAACGGTTGTTCTGTCAAAGCCCAACGTCAGGACGAATCGTACCAGACACAAAAGGACCTTGGATGCCTTGATATTCGATCTCTGACAGTTCTCTCGATCATCATGGCCTGCCAACAACCCGTCATGGCGCCCGACGGCGGCCCCGACGGCGGCCACACCCTCGTACAGTTCCTCTCTCGCGTTTCACAACGCCGCGACGACGACGCTGAAGCCAAAGCCGAAGCCATTTCATCCTCCAACAACACCAGCAGTAATAAAGACGCGCTCCTCTCTGCGGCCGAAATCGAGCGTCTCGGGCGCGTCCGCCCCGCCTGCTTCGGCAGCTGGTGGTCCGAGATTGCCTTTGTGGTGACGGTTGTCTCATCCATGATGATGTCCGAGTACTGGATCTCGGGCTTCAACATTATCCTGCCGCCCGTATCGGCCGACCTCGGCATGGCCGACTCGGAGCGCACGTGGCCCGCCTCGGCCATCAACCTGACGACGGCAGCGCTGCTGCTAGTCTTTGCGCGCCTCGCCGACATGTACGGCGGGCGCAGCGTCTTCCTTGGCGGTCACGCCTGGATGTGCGTGTGGTGCCTCGTCGGCGGCTTCAGCCGCAACGGCATCATGCTAATTGTGTGCCGTGCAATGCAAGGCGTCGGCGCGGCGGCGTTTGTGCCCGCGGGTCTGGCGCTGCTTGGGCAGACGTACCGGCCAGGCCCACGCAAGAACCTCGTGTTTGCCGTCTGGGGCGCGCTGGCGTGCGTGGGCTTTTATGTTGGTATTCTGGTCGGCGCGGTGACGGCTCAGTTTCTCAGCTGGCGCTGGTTCTTCTGGATCGGCGCCGTCGTCGTCGCGGGCATCGTGGCGGCCGGCTTTCTCAGCATCCCGCGCGACCTGCACCCGCTGGACCCGAGTGTGCGGATGGACTGGCTCGGCGCGGCGACGATTGTCCCAGGGCTGACGCTCGTCGTGTTTGCGCTGACGGACGGCGGGCAGGCGCCACAAGGGTGGCGGACGCCGTACATTTACGTCATCCTCGTCCTCGGGCTGCTGTTCCTCGGCGCGGCTGTGTATGTGCAGGGCTGGGTGGCGGCGCAGCCGCTGCTGCCGCCGGCGCTGTTCAAGCCGAAATATATGAAGCGGCTGTGCGCGGTGTTGTTCTTCGCGTACGGCACGTTTGGGCTGTTTTTGTTTTACGTCTCGTTTTACATTGAGACGGTGCTGCACACGTCGCCCATCCTCACCGCCGCCTGGTTCACGCCCCTCGCCGTCGGCGGCATGATTCTCGCCGTCACGGGCGGCTTCATCATGCACATGCTGTCCAACCGCATCCTGCTGCTCATCTCCACCGTTGGGTTCCTCATCTGCGTGCTGCTTCCGCCGCTGATCCCCGACCAGACGCCCGGCTCCGGCGGCGTCATGTCCACGTCCAAGCTCTACTGGGCCTACATCTTCCCCGCGATGCTGTGCGGCACCATTGGCGTCGACATCATGTTCAACGTGACCAATGTCTTCATCACGACGGCCATGCCGCACCGCCACCAAAACGCCGCGTCGGGCCTCATCAACAGTCTGCTGTACCTCGGCCAGGCCTTTTGGCTCGGCATCGCTGAGCTCGCCGTGTCGGCGTCGGTGCAGGCCAAGGGCGCGGAGGGGCTCGGCCCGCGGAAGCAGTTGCAGATTGGCTTCTTTCTGGGTGTTGGGCTGTCGGCGCTGGCGCTGGTGTTGACGGCAACTATCAAGATTGGGTCGGCCAAGGCGACGCTGACGGCGGACGAAAAGGCGGCGCTGAGCGAGGCGGAGACGCAGGAGAGGCCAGAGAAATAAAATAAAAGGAGGAGAAGGAGGAGATGTGAGACATTTGCATGGCGTTGCATTTTGGCGTTGGCTGACATAGACTAGTAGACTCATATCGATGCATATGGTTCAGAATGAGTTTTCAATCACGGATAGCATGTTTTAGATTTAGCATGAGCTTTTAATTGCCATTTCCACAAACTTTTATCCCGTCAAAGCCTTGCTTATACCGGTGCAAAACTGTGGTGCCTCGCTTAGACTTGTAGACAGTATTTGATACTGATGGTTTCACATGGTTTCTACGAAATGCCGACGCTATTCCTTGTCTTGCTTTGTCGCCATCCTCCATATCAACTTTGTCTCTTTCGCCGAATCCCATTTCTGCCCGGGACCCCCTCAATCTCAGTCCACCACCATGCACGCATTTCACCGGTATACTTTGGCCGCGTACTAGCATAGTCCCGGTCGTGTCGAGTTAAACGACGCCGCCACACCTGCCGACCAGCCACGCTTGGCACCGCCAAATCGGAAGTTACATCTTCATCACTCATCAATCATAGTCATGTCAGATTAGCGAGGCATTGTGCTGTACGGACATGCCCGCAATACCCTCTTCTACCCGAGCTGCCCCACACGATCCTGCCGCCGCGAGATCAGCTACAGCAGGTGATATAACCACTGCATCCCACTCGCTTCTGAGCACACATGTTTTTTTCTCCATCTACGTATCGTCCTGCAACAAGACAACGTGTCTAGTCCCCGCTAGGCTCATCAAAGATGGGGTCTTATTAAAATTATACCCATAACTTTTAACGATAACATTCACAAGTATTCAAGAACCCAATTTTGGACAAAAGCATCGCCCGCGGCATGTTGATGAATATTACAAGGCTGGACAAAGAGTCCCCCCAACGCCAGACAAGCTACAGCTTGATTTAAATAACTAAGAAATAGACACAATTACTTTTTGATGCATCCACTCGGCGGTCCTACTGGTGCAGACCGCATGTCCGTTGTTTCATCAGCTCGCGGCGGGCCTTATCCTTGTCTGAAAATTGTCAGCATGTGTTTCACTATTTGAGCATCATAGCGAGTGAACTCACCTCCATCGAATACGAGAAACTCGTGCAGGGCCGAACCAGCCGGAACCATGGGCAGGACAGGCACCTTTTTATCCGTCATCACCTCCAACAGAGCCGGACCGTCCGAGTCAATCAGCCACTGGAGGCTGGCAACCACGTCAGCAGGGTCCGAGACGCGACGGCACTGAACGCGCATCGACTCGGCGAGCTTAATGAAGTCGGGGTTGGCTTGATGCGTATGGGCGTAGCGGTCCTCGTAAAAGAGGTTCTGCCACTGCGTAACCATGCCCTGCTCCTCGTTGTTGAGGACAATGACCTTGACACCAATGTTGAACTGGGCCGCGGTGGACAGCTCGGTGAGAGTCATGTTGAACGAGGCGTCGCCGTCAATGTCGACGACGAGGGCGTCGGGTTGGGCAACCTTGGCGCCGATGGCCGCGGGCAGGCCGTAACCCATGGTGCCGAGACCGCCCGAGGTGATCATGGAGCGAGGATGGCGCCAGCGGAAGTGCTGCGCCGTCCACATCTGGTGCTGGCCGACGCCGGTGGAAATGTACGTCTCACTCTTGCGATTGGCCGTGAGGTTGCTGAGCTCCTCAATGACGGTCTGAGGCTTGATGAGGCCGCCGCGCTCCGTGCGCTCATAGTCGGACAACGGCCACTTGGCCTTCCACTCGTTGATCTGGCCGAACCAGGACTGGCGGTCGGCCATGGATCTGGGCTCGATGGCATCCATCATATAGCGTAGGTTGGCGGCGACGTCGCCCTCGATGGCCTCGGTGGCCTGGACGACTTTGTTGATGTTTTTAGGCATGATTTCAAAATGAACGATGCCGCCGCGCTTCTCGGCGGCGGCAGCCTTGGCGCCGGGGGCAAACTTGCTAATGTTGCCGGTGACACGGTCGTCGAAGCGGGCGCCGAGGGCGATGATGAGGTCGGCCTCCTGCATGGCCATGTTGGCGTAGGCGGAGCCGTGCATGCCGAGCATGTGGAGGGACTTTTCGTCGAGCTCGTCAAAGGCGCCGAGGCCCTGTAGGGTGGTGGTGACGGGGATGGAGGCCTTGTCGGCGAGCTGCTTGAGGATCTCGGGCCCGCCAGCGGATTGGATGATGCCCTGGCCGGCGTAGATGACGGGCTTCTTGGCCTTGTTAACGAGGCCGGCAACGCGGTGAATCGAGGCCTGGAGGAGACGGTCGCCGATCTCAAGGGCGGCGAGAGACGCCGCCGAGGGCAGAGAGGGCAGAGCCGCATCAGTGGGGATGGCGCGTCTCAGGATGCCGGCGGTAACGTCCTTGGGCAGGTCGACGAGGACGGGACCGGGGCGGCCGCTGGTGGCAATTTCGAAAGCCTCGTTGATGCGGCGGGGCAGCTCGGCGACACTCTTGACCATGACATTCCACTTGGTGCAAGCACGGGAGATACCAATGACATCGGCTTCTTGAAAGGCGTCGCTGCCAATAGCGGTGGTAGGAACCTGGCCGCAAAAGACGACCATAGGGGTGCCGTCGGACAAGGCGTCCTGCATCGGTGTGATGACATTGGTGGCGCCGGGACCTGAGGTAACGAGGACGACGCCGGGCTTGCCAGAAGCGCGAGCGTAGCCCTCGGCCATGTGGCCGGCACCCTGCTCATGGCGGGGGAGGATAAAGTCGAAGTGGGATGAGTTGTAGATGGCGTCGAAGACGGGGAGAATGGCGCCGCCGGGATAGCCAAAAATGTGCTTCACGCCCTGGCGCAACATCATTTCATGGAAAATTTCACCGCCGGACTTGCCAATGAAGGACTCGTCCATGTCGCTTTTCCGGGGGTTGACGAGGGGCTGAACATGGCCCTGTGTTGGAGCATTGAAGGCGGGACTGGGGACGGCGCGGACGGTGCTGAGAATGTTAGCATGGTGAGCTGAATGAGGTTATACAAAAATTGTCTGTTTGTCGGGGTCTCATAAGGCGTGAGAGGGCATCGTGTTATGGTCGCCGATGCCGGCTGCGACTCTGCGGAGAAGAGGTGTGATGTGGTATAGGAGCGCACCAACACAAGGAGCAATGACAAGAACTATGTCGACCTACCTGGCAGAGGATGAGGCGGTGGCGGCGGTGGCCTTGTTCCTTTGAGACAGAGGCAGCTTTTTTTGAGCTCGCGAGGTGACGGGGGCGGTTGTGGAGGTAAACGAGCGCGTTTGACCCAAAGCCTTGAAGGCCTTTGTGGCCTGGCGAGTTCGGAGCATGGTGAAGTGAAGCTCAAGAACCGCAGAGGGGGGAAATGATCGGTTCAAGGTTGAAACCGCCTGGTTCGATTCGATTGGAATCGGGAACCGTCAAGAAAAGACTTTTGGGGGATGCAAATGGTTGTAGGAAGAGCCTCGGAAGGGGGATTGGGGAAAAGAAGAGAAAGAAAAAGGCTAAAAAAACGGGTGGCAAAAGAGGTCTGACCTAGTACAGTTCGATGCTGGAGATTTCGGGGGACTCGCGGGGGCTTCTGGCGCCAAGTGCGGATTTTACAGCGGACGCCGGCCGCTGTGCGCATCGCTTTGAGTCAGCCCACCCTTGGGAATGTTTAGACTCATTTGGGTCATTCTAAGGGCGCGCGCGACCGGAGGCAGATCTAGACCAAACTTGTCACTGGGGCAATCTGTTAAAGTTGGTATTAATGGTGAAATACGACGAAAAAAGGTGGACAAGAAAAGGTCGGGTACTCACATCAATACAATCGTTTCAATGTGGGCTGGCCTTAGCCGGCACAGATACAAGAGAAACAGAGGAAGCAGAAAGATCTAGAAAACAATCACTGCTAGATACAACGAAGACACCAAGACTTGCATCAAGAACCAAACTCACCAGCATTTCCAGTCACCAACCTACCAGTCATAACTAGTGAGGTTACTAGCACGTCCATCTTCACATGGTCCTGCCCCCCTGCGAGCTGCGGCCTCGGAGCCAGCCATCCAATCACCAGCTCGCTAAATGCCCCTGCAAGGCTGTCCCAGCGCCGCTAGCTGCAACGCTATCAAGTACCGGTACCTAACTAACTTGGTTCAACACATGACATGAACTTGACCGACAAGTCCACTCATCGCCCATGGTGTATATCACGTTTTATCTGATAAAGTATAGTTCACTGGCCAGTATATATTTTCTGGTAATTGGCGGCCCCGACACGGGCTTCAGAGGTCACATGTTACCATCTGATAATGCCTAGTCACCTATACTGGTACAACAAAACGGTGGTGGCACCGTCCACATCTCGACGCCTCGGGGTCGCTGCCAACATCTCCTGCCAAGTGTCCAGCCTGGTCTGAATCATGGTCATAATATATTCCAGTAGACGACAATCACCCCCAAGGCACACCTACACTTTTTCCAAGTCTTTGCTTCCTCTTCTTCTTGCCCATGGCCAATCTCTTGAAATTCAATTTTCCATCCCCCGCAAGTCGCGTCCCCGCTATCGGACTTGTTCCGCTCCAGCGCTTCGTGGGGCGGGCCTGCGTCCGACACCGGCACGCGAACAGCAGTAGTATGCGCAATTGATTCATACCAATGCCATCCGCTGTTCGTTGAGACATGTGATAGTTATATGATCATGTACTTTGTATCGCTAGAAAAAGTCCCACGCATAACCAGGTCTACATCATGCTTTTCACATTTGGTGTTAGATCTATGCCCATCACGATTGTATCCACATTGCATCTCGCTTCTCTTGGTCAAACTACAAACATCGCCAAAGTACATATGAATCAATGCGCTAAAGCCACAATCATCATCAATGAGTCCGTCTGCCACCATATTTAGGTCCCAGCATCATGTATTCGGCATTTCTACATCACCCACCACAATGTAGCTCACATCCCTGGATTCATCTGCACACAGCAGTCCATGCAATAATGATATACCTCATTAGACCAAGCATCACATATCCAAACAGATGCCACATGTGCTGATGCCATTACGAAATTCACAATAGCTTGTAACTCAATTATCATCAATGTGGTTTATTCGTCACCTTCTGTTTCCTATCAAGCCACCAAATGCAGCTCGCCTATAAACACCACCCATCCATCTCCTCATCAAGGTAAGAAAAATGCCTGTACTTTTCCCCAATACTGCTTCTTCTCAGCTCTTACGCAATGCTAATTCGTAAACCACAAAACAAAAAACGCGGTGAATGGTATCTTGAAAGATGTGAGAATAAATCAAAGAACAAAGAAACCCGAGTGGTATAGAAAAAGCAACGGCCAAGCAAAGCCCAATATTCCCAGATGAAAAATGAAAAGCAGCCCCCAACGTGTGCCAGTATTAGATGTAAGCTATCGTTTCAGCTGCCGCGCACATGGAATTCCCGGTTCGAAGACGGACAAGAAACATGAAAAAGGACGAGAAGCCAAAAATAAAACAAAGTGGTAAAAAACATGTTCGGGGAGGAGGTGGTATACGGACAAATAGTCCAAGTATGAGGCGTATAAAGATAATATATAAAATCGGTGTTTGAGAGGCATGTGCGCGTTCGCGTCAAAGACGAGTATGACAATGCAGAGAGAAAAAGAAAACCTTTAAAGGGCTTCACGTTAGAACATCGGGATCGTTTACATCCCCATCGGCGTCGACATCATGCCGCCCATGTCCTGCGGCGGCATTTTCTTGCTCGGCCGCAGGGTCTCCATGCTCATCACACGGCTCCACGACCCAGGTCGCTTGTGCGGCGTCGGCGTTCCGGGCCGAATCACCGTCGACGTCGGGCTCGCGCTCATGGCATAGTGGTTACTGTTGTTGTACAGCCCGCCACCGTTGCTGCCCAGCTGCACGTGCTGGTTCGGATGCTGCGCGTGCGCGTGGTAGTGCATGGGCATCCCGTCCATCTGGTGGTGCATCGCGTCCATGCCGTGCGTCATGCTCGTATCCATGCCCGTCCACGTCGCGTACGCCTGGTCCTGGCCCTGCAGCGGATAGATCATCGGGCTCTCCATCGGCTGCTCCATCGGCTTGTGCATCACCGACTGCTCCGGCGCGAATTTGGGCGCGTCCACGGGCCACACCGTCTCGTTTGGAATCTGAAATGGCGTGCCAGGGTGCGGGCCGGCCGCACCACCATCCTCTGCCATGACTGTGTCCGTGGCCATGTCCGTCACGGGTGTCGGTGTCGGTGGTCGAGACGCTCTCTTTGAATTGCGCCCCGACAGTCTGAATACCGTCTGTGTGCTGGATCGGTACTTGGAAAAGCTAAACGTGGACGAGCTGTCCTCCTCGCCCTTGACATCGGGTGGTGAAACAGATTGCGTAGGCGCATCGTCGGGACACTGGTTTCTGTAGGGAAGCTGAAAGTACGACTCGAGTTCGCCGGGAGGAGCCGCGCCAGACGTTGAGAAGGGCGCATTGCCCAGAATAAATGCGAGACGAACAATCTGAGAAACATCAGATCCTAGATGACGGGACTCCAACATGCGTTTGAGCTCTCCTGACGATCGTGAACGCCATTGCAGCTGCTGACGCTTCTCCTTGGGCCAGATGCACGTTTTCCACACCGACTTGACTTGCTGTTGTCTCAACAGGTTCTGAATCTGCACCTTGTACTCCCAGTCGCTCACGTCAAAGTCGTCTTCAAAATGCTTGGCAATGTGCTCAAAGTGCTTATCGCGCGTAGCCGAAGCATCTTCGGGCGTGGCAGCCTCGAAGAGACGATCGCGACAAGTCGCAAACCCGCAAGGAAAGACAACTTGAGGGCACAGATCGGTGCGAGCAGTGATATTTGGCAAGGCCTTCATGCGATGGGCTTCCTTGGCGTGCGTGCTGTAGGCGCGTTCAGTAGAGAAGGACATATGGCAGCCCTTGGTATGGCAAATCCAGACGACATCCGATCCATGAAAGTTGTGGAGATGCTTCTTGAAGTCGCTCTTGCGTCCAAAGCCAACAGGGCTGCTGTCTAGGTAGCACATGGGGCACTGGTACTTTTTGCCAGTTGGGGCGATTAGTCGTGGTGACGGGTGAGAGGCTCCATCGGCAGTCATGGGCGACGGCACGGGAGCAGGGGAATCGAGCCATGAGCGCTCCGCAAGTTTTCCGGCTTCCGCGTCATGCATGGGAGGCATTTCAGCAACGACTTCGGGCCATGTATGCTGTGTGTGGATGGAGGCTCCGTCGGACCGGCATTGAGACGCTTCAGAGCTCGTCCATGCCAGCGATGGTGCGCTCATGCTTGCAGCAGCGCTGCTCATCAGTGTATTGGCAGAGAAAATTGAGGCTCGGGCTGATAGGTTAGCTGCAGTCTTGGCGGCGTGAAATAGATACATACAAGACTCTCCATAGCCGGTCAAGGCATATATGATGCTAGAGTGTCCATACTTTTGCACCAGCGAGCTCAAAAGCTGGTGGTCTTCATCTGTCAAAGGTTGAGGGCCACTCTCTTCGTGGCCGTTGAATGGAAACATTCTGAGGTGATAAAGCAAATGTCGTGGTCGGCGCCGGAAGGGGGAGGATATCGTCTCGTGACGTGGCGCAGCTGAATATGTCTTTCAAAATGGTCGCAGGCGATAAATCCAACGAAATAGATGACCGCGATATAGCGAAGCGAGAGAGGCGGCGAGGCGCACGCGCAGATGATTTCGTCGTCGTGAAATCAGTCCGTCGAGTCGAGCCGAAGCGAGTCGACGACGGGTGATTCGAGAGATGCTGTCCTGGCCCTTGGAGGTGATGCTGACGGAGGCAAGTTCAAGTCGGAAAGTTAAAATGCGAGTCGATTGGATCAAAGGCACTGCTTTAAGCTGGAAAGGTTGGGAAGTGTTGAAGGAGCGACGTTGAGGGCGTAGCCGTCAGCGTCTTTGAGTACACAGGCCAGGGGGGGGACGGGCAGTAATAAGAGGGACCGCGTCGCCGGGGGGTGATGAAAGAGCGGAAACCGGGGCGAAGCGAAGAGCTTCTAGAATATCTCAAAGAAGAACTCCCTCTTGTCAGAGCAGACGAAACCCGGTGCAGAACAGCAGGCAAAAGCAAAGTGCGGCAAGGGCACGGAAGGAAGACAAGGAAGGCAGGCGAGCAAGACTAGGATAACAGGACCACAAGACCAGCAGGCAAGGTTTCGTCGTGAAAATAATAATAAAAAAAGAAGAGGTGGGCATGCGGCCCCTCTCGCCTGGGTCGAGATGGGTGTCGAATTGGTGTCACCCATACAGGCCATGATCCCCCTGCCTCGCGACCTCGCAAGGCCCAAAATGCCCCGTTTCAGGAACCAAGTCATTTCTCACCGCAGACCAAGGCCATCCTGAAACGTAGCGTCGGCAGGCCACCCATGATGATGGGCCCGCTGACGGAGTCTGTGCGTGTCCAGAGTGGCTGAAGTGGGTGTGCAGTGAGAGGGACGAAATGGCATTGCATGGCGCTTTTTTTTAGTTTGGATTGTGGCGAGCCAACCAGAGTCGCTCCCGCGACGCCAGGCTAGGATTAGCCCAATGGTGTCGTCTTTTGTGTGTTGGCAAATTACGTCCGGACGGATCCCAATTGGAGTGGGCTCGAGTCTTGACACTCTGCTGAGAACCTGAGAGAGGCAGTGAGTGTGAGAGCACCGTCTCTCTCGTACCGAATACCCTTGTCATGGTCCAAGGAAAGACTGCGCTAGCATGATCATGGCCTGGACGAGTACCGAATCATCCGCGCACGACGGTCTGAAGTTTTTCAACACAGTCGGTCCTTTGTGGCCATGCTCTTAGCCGTTGGCTAGTTCTGTGCGTAGATCGGCCCGTCTGTTGTCAGGTTCTTTTTTTTTTTTTTGGCACAGACATGAGAAGGTTACTTGGACGGCCTCTATTCAGCGACGGCATCAACCGTAGGGATGCGACCCGACTGTTCGGACGTGTGAAACGGACTCTGGTTACTCGCTCGGGAACAATGGCCATGTGGCCGTCCGTCGCGCATGCGCAAGATGCCTCCAGTTCGCAGCCGTCATGTCACGCAGAGTTGTACAGAAGCTCATTCGTGCTGGGGCACGGAAGGCCTGCCGAGGGGCGGCGGACATGTACAGGCCAAGTTGCAAGCACAAGGTCGGCACTAACAATTGCGGCGGTGTGGATCATGAACGTTTCGAGCTCCGCGGGCCGGCAGATCAAATTCTCATTGACCAAGTTGAAGCTCGATGCGCAGTGTATTCTGGCTCAATGTTTGGTCAATCTCGGCACAGCAGCAGTCTCGGCAACGCCTGTACCAGCTGGCTGCAGAGATAGCAGGCACTACTGCAGAAAGATTCGCGACGTGCTTGCTGCTTCAAAGAAACGGTGGGAGAGGCGTTGGACTTGTGGTGCACTAGCGTTAACAAAGGTCCATTTCAACTGTATCCGGTTTGCGTTTGGTCAAAGCAAGCAGCAGCTTGAACCACAAGGCCAGTTGAAAATAGTCGTGTGGCGCTTTTACAGTGCCCACCGAGTCTGGGGCCGTTTCTTTATCTGTGGGCGTTACCAGAGCACTGGGTGGCCAAATAGTCTATCGCTGATCAACTGCTCGTCAGCAACCGGCCTGGCAGCCAGAGCCTGATGAGGAGGCTTGTCGATCAGTAGGTAATTAGTAGCCCGCCCAGCGGCTGGGTCCCGAAGCCACTGCGGCCAGTATCTGCGGTCCGAGGTGCTAACACAATCAGCGACAGAGAAGGGTAAAATAGCGCATTACGAGTTGGCACGCTGCTTTGCCAGGGTCGCGTGGAGTCGTGTGTCGTGGTACAAGTAATTCAAATTCAAGAGCCCAACGATTCACGAATGCTACCATGTGGAGTGGTCGCGCTTGCAGACCCTGGTGCCTCGATCGTGTTCGCTCCACCGCTCACCGCTCGATCCTGCGTCGACGATGAATGTGATTGTGAGATTCTCCTTCCTGAAACGGTGTTTTGCTTGAAAGGTAATCTATCGTGCTCAACATAGACGTGCATCCGACGATGCGGCACGGGATCTCTCACGGCTGGTATTCGTGCACTGTGGGCATGGTCGGGAGCATGCCGGGACAAAATGGTGTAGCTTTTCGTGCTTGCTCTCGGCCATGTTCCTGTAGTCTGTGTGTACGGAACGCCACGGGGATGCGCAATGTACATGTTGCGCGGCAGTGACGGTATCTGATAATAATCATCGTCGACATTGACCGGCGCGGGGGGGGTGGGAGGTGTGTGGTTCGCTCGAATCAAGTCTTGCCAGTCACACCAGTCAAACAGGGTACAGCCCACCACACCAACGCTATTCATCAGGCGTGTCAGGGTGCCAATAACAATGATTGAACGCCACCTTTTGGTTCGAATCCGAATGGGGAAACTGGTGTCCGTAGGCGTGCAAGGCTGCGTGAGGTTGACCCCCGGCTCGCCAGTCTGACCTGGCAGAGTCTTGTTTGTCGTCGTCGAACGGCAGATGTGGCCAGGATAGCCAACTGCCAGTAGAGGAAGCGAGAAGCGAATCGAATAAGCCTCATTTGTTAGCGTCGTGGCGTTTTGCAATGCATCAACATTGAGAAAGACAAGGCACCAGGGAGATGTCGAGGCCTTTTTTTTGTGGTCGTTGCAGAATGAAAATCCCCGACGTGGCACGAAGCAAGCCTTTGACGGCCCGTTGCAGACTGTCGGCAGTCACTTGACGTGGTGTCCGGAGCACCGTGTGTGCTTGCGTAGTAATTAGGTACGGCGAGCGGTAAATATTACCTTTATTAGTCAGGCATTGGA
This sequence comes from Beauveria varroae, assembly GCA_030780425.1. NCBI lineage: Eukaryota > Fungi > Ascomycota > Sordariomycetes > Hypocreales > Cordycipitaceae > Beauveria > Beauveria varroae. Next base: position 18,953 of record JAPFUP010000186.1, read on the forward strand.
TATATCTGATGTCGTTGCTCCCTGCCCATTGTGCGCCACGCCTCGAACAACTTGTACAACTTTTACAACTTGTACAAGGCCGCGCCAAAAAGGCGGCGGTTTTCCATGTGCCATGTGTTACACTGTATTCAGCATGTCGCCAAAACCACATGTCCAGCATTTATCGATTCATGGCCCGGCAAAACGGCGTCTTTGTGTGTTTTTGTATCCCCCCTCAATCAATCAACTGACAACACCGAGCCAGCCACCATCGCGAACCTTGCCCGGTTGCCCTGCGCCCTCCACCATCCATGCCTTGCCCGACTGGGCCACTCACAATCTTACAGAAAATGGCTGGCTTTGGGTCTTGTTTTGCGCGAATGGCATCACCCGACCGCCACACCATGATGAGACCACTACTGGTACAGATTAGACTCAGAAGCTCGATGTCTCATCATGACCATCCCCCAGGACCGCCTAACGCTCAGAGAACGCCTCGCATGATCTTGCCGTCTTTTGTCTGCCGTGCCCTATCCGCGGGGGTGATATGGTTGTTGCCCTTTCATCTTGCCTGGTTCTTTTCATGTGACTCGGGATCAAATCACTCCAACAGCCTCGAGACGATGCAGGCCATAGCGCGAGCAATGACCAATAACTCCTCTCCGGGAGCAAATATCGCCATTCTCCTTAAAATATTTGACACTATTGAATGTGTGAAGCCATCCAATACTTTGTAATGCCTTCACTAGCACAGCCAGCCAAGCCCGTCAGATGCAGCACAGCACAGCCTGCTCACGCCGTCAGTCATGCTCTCATCAATTCGCGGCTGTGAGGCTCAAACACGGCGTACATATATATGTACGCTCGACGCCAGTCATCTCAGCCTCGCGACATGCGTACGCACTTATTAATAGTGGCAGTGGTCAAGTGGTCAACTATTAGTAAATAAACTCAAGGGCTGCGCTCCCCCCTCCCCTCCCCCCGGGTGCTCTCCCTCCCCCTGTTCCCTGGCAACCTAACTAGTGCCTGGTAGTGCCTCTTTACAAAGAGCAACTGCCCATTCGCTCGTCAGTGGTCAGTTTCTGTATGCGACGGCCTCGCCGACGCAAGCTGCACCATGCAAGCAGCGTGTGTCTCAAGCAAACAGGGCCCCAATGAAAATGGGCACATCTTCGCCGCTGCTCGAGGACTGGTGGCTGTCGGGCTGTGGGCATTGCAGCCCCCCCCCCCCCCCTGGATGATGATGGCCCATGGGCGAACGTGCGCTCCGGATTCCATTTATTCTAGCCAGTTTCTAGCAAGCTTCTTTCCTGTTATTTCTGGCAATCCATCTTCGGCCAATATGCGACATGGGCCAGGCAATCAGGGTCTAACGAAAAAAGGGACATGCAAAACGTCATCCCGGAACATCCAACACACGACTTGCACGACTCGTGGGCGTTCCCTCCCAGTGGTTCTTCCTGTAACAATATCGACCAAGTTTATTAACTTAGCCATTTTTCCTTTTTTCTCCCGACATCTCACATTCCCCAGTCATTGCATCATAAATCGCTCAATATTTACAGGCTCCTTCCACTCCCATCTCTTCCGTCCGCAAGGCCTCTGCGCCCAATCACCTCCCCCACAGTGATCGGCAGCGGAAGCATTTCTTCTCACAACTGACACATTGGCAAACCCACGCCACAATAAAGTGCCCAACCACATCTTTCTTGATTTTAGTTCTTATTTGTTTGCTTTCGGTACAGTAAAGGAAAAAGGGGCGGAGAGAGGGTTCGAAAATGCCCCGTCCGCTTGCAATATGCCCGATACATCTTCTTTGTTCGCCCCCCTCCCCCCTCCTCCCCAAAATAGATGGATTTGCATTACACCCCCGTGTTTCGACTCGACCGGTCGACCCAACTCGTGATACACGCCGAGGGATTAGCCTTTGCCATGGGCGCGCATTTCTTCACAGTTTCTTTGTCCGGCACAGCCGCATGATCCGTCCGGTCGCAAGCTATGCATGACGATGATCACGTTCACGCCTGGCGCCAATCTTGTGCAACTTGTGTCGGTAAACTTACAGCTGTACCATCCACTCTCCCTTCAATATAATCAACCTTCTTCTATTTAATTCAAAGTAAGGCACACTTAAAAGTCATGAAGTTGTACACATTGGTATTCGGTTACGAATCTAACCTGAAACTGACCCTCCAAATCAAATACAGCCGCACCATTTCAAACGAAGCGAATATTGTAACTATTCGCTTTCCAACAAACAACCCCCAAACCAATTCAAGCCGTTGTCCAGCATTGTTGCTATCCCATTCTATATAGTCATAATCTTTCGAGCCTGTTCATTATTCAAAGGATAGCGATGTTGGATCGATTGCCGTTCCGGTCCATAGAATATAACAGAGAAATGGCGTCACGCATAAAAGCAGACAGTATATCAAGGGAAAAAGACGGTTCAAAACAAGAATGGGAATCGAGCCAGCAACAAAAAACCTCCAATCAAAAAAAAAAAAAAAAAGAAAAGACTCCATCAACAGAGTTCTGTCAGCAGTATAACCGTGCGGACGGGCTGCGCGAGCAGACTGCTTTATATGCTCCAACAACTGACCCAGAGCATCGCGACTTGACTCGAGGTGATTTAAAACTGAATGCAGTGTCTAATAATGCAGAGCAGGCTGCGGATTTGTTGCTCGTTGGGTTCAAAACTTGTGATTGTTCATGCCCGGCCGTAAAAATCCAGTCTCAACATCTATCATGGCATACCCATCGTGCATGCCAAAGGCCGGCAATTCGCGCTGCGAAGGATATCCGTGCTGCGTAGGCACACCGGGGTACAATTGAGGATCAAGCGTACTGACATCAGCTCCCATAAAAACCTCTGATGAGCCTCCCGCGTATACGTGATGCATCACTTCTCCCATCGTTGTCGGTGGAGTAGTGTGCATGCCGTTGTGGTAGGTCACTGGCGAGGGCGAATGATCGCTACTCCTCCCCAAGGCCATGTCTGGAGTTGCGAGAGCCTCAGGAATATGGGTATGAAAGGGCGAGCTGCAGTCGTATTGTGCAGGTGCGGTTGTATTGACTGGGCTCCTTCGAATGCGGTTTCGTCTTCTGCCTATTTCTTTTGGTCGTGCTGCCACAGTCCTCGGCATGTCCAGCATCGGTCTCCTCTGCATATCATCCCTTCCATGACTTCCTGATGTGTGGACTGCGCGTTGCAACATTCCTGTCTTATTCTCAATGGTGCCGGTGATCAGGTCTCTCCGCAGGTCTGTGGAGCGATTCCAATTCCATTCCAAGCTGCTCAGGTCAACGTTTTGCAATGCCCCTTGCATGCGGCTCTGGCGCAAAAGATTTCGAATCCTCGTCGAGTATGACCAATTGGCACACTTCTCTTCGTCATAGTGTTTAATCACATGTTCGATGTATTCTCTGAATGTCTTGCCGCCGTCACCCTCAGGGGGGGCTTCCAACAACACCGAACAGTTGTCGAATCCACAGGCAAACACAAGTGGCTCGCAGACGGTATTCTCGTGAACATGCATCTCATTATTCGAAACGACTTGCTTGTGACGTCCGTCGGTTTTGATGTGTTGTGAAAATCGTTTCTTCGACTCGGTCCTAAAGTTGCAATCTTCCACTGGGCAGATAAACTCTGTAACAATGTGATGGAAGTCGCCCATGTGCCGCTTCAAATCATTCTTCCTGGCGCAGACGACCACATGGTCCATCTCTTTACAGAAACCACAAAGATGGCCTTCCTTGTCCAGCACCGGTTCCGCTCCTGGGGTGGAGAAGGGCGAGGCAGAGTCGCCCGTAGCGCTTCTCTGAGAGATTTGAGATGGCTTTTTCGCGCGCTTGGCACGTTGACCGTTTGAAGCAATTCCAGATAATTCGTCACTTGTCTCTGCGCTTTGTTAGCATCGTGATGCTGCTAAGTACGGGTGGTTGGCGAACCTCTGATGCCGTACATGTCAAGCAGACCCTGCAGAACCTGTGTACGATCATTCGGCGGCAATTTTTGCAGCAATTGCGCGATTATCCCCTGGATTTCCTCCGAACTCCTTGGGTCCGGGTTTCCCCCCATGGTGGTTGTTTTGAAAGCGCAGACCGACCTGGGTGTTGTAGCTGCTGGTGGGAAATTGCTTGCTTCCGAGTAAAAACTAGCAGCCAAGTAATTTGGTGTAGGCAGTCTCATGACTGAGTTCTGTGTCAAGAGCTAAGAGTGATGACAGAATGTTTCGACGTAAATGGTGGCGGCAAATGTAGTGACGCCTCGTATGTAATATAAACAACGCAGGAGGCGTGTCCTTGTGTCGAGTTAGCTTTATGCCCTGGTCCCTTCTAATCGAGGTGGCGACGGGGGGTATCTGACTGACTGCTTTCGGGCACTGCGATGGCTTGCCGGTGGCTACCTTATGTGTGTATACTTTAGGCCGGGCCGCCAACAGACTGGCGATGTTGAGCTGGTCAGGTACTGTTGGATGTGGCAAACCAGACCTCTGGCTGCGCAACACGCGTGGGAGATGGGTGGCTTATGAATACTGGAGAGTCTGATTAGATTACGACTTGAGTTCGTCGTTTCCTGCGGATACCAGCGAGGCCGGCCGGCCAGGGGATGTACCTAGGTGTACCTCGACGTGACGGAGAATTGAAGGCTAGACGACTAGCAAGCCACGTCAAGTAGACGCCTTCCTCGTGTGGAGTTAAAAAAAAAGCCCAAATTCAGAAAATATGTCTGCGCTAAGCTGGAAGTAGGGCTAGTCGAGTGGCACGAGTCTTGCCCAGGATGTGTCTTGGTAGATTGCTCGAGGTTGGTTGGCTCTGTGGATGGGAAACAACGACCAGGCACAAGGGTGCCCTCGATTTGAATGGACACAGAACCCACGACGGGTCTTTTGGATTGTGTGCTTTGACCCAACCAGGGTAAAGCGGCGGGGGGCGGGCAGAGATCTGGCCAACACGCCCAAATTGACTGGGCTCCAGTCAAGACGGATTGGCGGCGACGCGGTGGGCCGCGACACTTTGTGACAGGATGAAAAAGGCAAGCCGTGACTATTGGTGGTCAAACATGCGTCAATTTCGAGAGAGTGATGGCGTTGGGGCGGTGTCAAGCTGGGCCAGTGTCTTAGGGGAAGCATTCTAGAAGCGAGTTCGTGTGCAAGGGTTGATGCATCTCGAAAAGCACACTAATGCAAGCGAAGAAGGTGAATAGCAGTGGAGACAATAGGAAAAGGCATTGGGAGCATAGCCTTGCTGATGAGGGGAATAAAATGATGAATGGATGGTGAACAATGTGGATGATGTGGGTGATGGCGATGAATGAAAATGGTGGTGAGGTGATGAGGGTGGTGGATGATGGTGGATGACGATGGGGAGGGGCCGACATGTTTTCTCATGCCAGCTGGCAGTCGAGAATGGGTGGGACACTCGACGTTTGGCAACTTGAAAATTCAATTGCGAACATTTTCTTGACTCGTCATCATCATGAATTCTCTGCATCGAAGCTGCTTCATCAACAGCAGCCGGGCAAGAGGAAAAAACATTCCATCGTCGTTTATCAACAGCACCACTCTAGCTATCCTCGTTCATCGCAAACAGCTGCAGGACGCACAGTCCAAGTTTCTCCTGCAGGATTCATTTCATGCCGAATCCGGGGTTTGGAGGAAGTTAGACACGACCACTTCACTTGTTGGCCGGATCTCCGCCTGCGGATGCTCCGATTGATTGTGAAGGTTGTATTCACAACATCAACCCCCACAAATCTATGGAAATAATCTTGCGCTAACATGCCTGCGCTAACTAGTCATCTCTCCAGACCGGACTCCGAGTCGATGAGCCAACGGTCCGAACTAGAGCCAGGCTGAAGTAGCGCAGTTTCACCCCGACACGGTATTTCGGTCCGATGGGGCCATAGTCCTCATTTCTACTGAATGCTTCTGAGTTCTTCATATCTCAGACTCGAGAGATGAAGATTTCATCGACGCATCTTACTACTATCAACGGACCTACATTACCACCTGTATTACCTTCTGTATTGTTTTGTCAGCTCTGTCCTACAACAAGGCTGGCGGATCAGCACCCGGTTCCACTCGTCGTGCGCAGAACAATAGCAAGCGAATTCTATTCATTACCCTTTTCGGATCCACCCCTCATTGACGGTGTCGCCGACCTTCCTCGACCACCTCCCAGAGTCTGCCAATAGAACGCAGAGTTGCGCATCTTGACTGCGACATGGCGCCCGGGAGCCCTGTTTAGGCGTCACTAGCCGTTGTGTGGCGTTCTGAACAACATGCACGGTCGGGATCTCGGCCTCGTGATGCTCGCCGTTGACCGCCGTTGGCTGCGAATTCACCTGGATGTCGGGCGTAATGTCTCATTTCATGCGGAGAAGTCGAACACTCAATTTTTGCGAAATCACTTGGAAAGGGTTGTGTTTTGGGTGCCACTGACGACCTTGACGCTCTGCTCGTACTGCTGGCCTCCAATAATCCACCGACGGTCAGATGTGCACCAGCATCCGAAGACTTATCCGAGACTTGTCCGAGCGAAAAATCGTTTATTTTCAAATTGAATAGCAGAGACGATGCGGAATGCAGCCGCCCTCCTGCATCGGCGCCAGTCGTTGTGCTCGCCAACTGGTCCTGAGCCATTTCCTTTAAGATTATTGTTAATTTTCGCATCGAAGACCCCCACGACATGCTGGCGTATCCGCGGCCAACCTGGCCAACAGCCCGCATCGTGATCGGCAGAAGTAATGCATCACATGAAACTTTGGCTAGCCAGCAATGTCGTCAAGAGAACTCGCTTGATACTAAGGGCTAGGCCAACGGCGGCCGATCTGCACGCTAAACGAAGTTGTACCATATCGCCACAGGTACATGCATGTAGTCATGGGTATTGAGCACATTCATTTAATGTCACTTTATTTGTCCTGGATCCTGATTTACAATACAAACGACCCCGCGTGTCCCACCAGGATAGCGCTGCCTCTGGCCGGACGACTAATCACAACTGCTTGGACCTTTTGCTCCTCGGTGAGATGCCTTGTCGCATAGTATTCCTTTTCGAGCGCCTCCTTGACGGCATCGATGTTGTCCACTGGCACCAGGTGCACCGTGCAGCCTCCCCAGCCAGCACCCGTCAATCGACTGCCGAACGCTCCTGCACTGCGCGCGATACGGCAAATGTCGTCGATTTCGGGGCTGCTGCATTCGTAGAGCTCCCGGCACGATTCCTGTGTCGCGTTCATGAGATTGCCAAGCTTGTGGTTCACATCAGTGCTGGCCGGGTCGGTGCTTTCCAGCAGCTTGAGGAACTGCATGACGCGGAGAGCCTCGCCGAACACATGGAGAGCACGCTGACGAATCTTGAACCGCTCAGCCCGGACAGTAAACTTGGACATGTATCGCTTCTCCAGATTAGCTACAGGGTTGCCATCTTCGATACCAAAGGCCACAGACGAGCCTTGTTCCGCCGCCATCTTTGTGAGATCTGCCGCCACAGATTCCTTGAGGATCAGGGCGAGCTCCTCACGGGTGTAGCCCTCTTCCTGGGTGAGTGTCTCCTCGGTCAGACGAATGAGGCGCTGGAGCTGCTCCTCTGGGTCGATGCCAGTGAGGTACTTGGCGGCGAAAACATCGTGGAACCCTTTGAGGCTGATCCGCAGCGGGCCAGCGTCGAGGGGCAGGGTGGTGCCCGGTGGGTTCAGCACGGCATTGAGGTAGCCAGCAGCCAGGCTGCACTCGACGACGCGCAAGTTGTAGCGGGTCGGGGCGGTGTCGTGCTTTGTCGAGGTGACAAAGGATTGGGCAATGACGAAGCCCAACTCTGGGTTGGTGTGAGGGAACTTGACCGGCTTAGCATCGAGGTGCGGGCTAAAAGAGACAAAAAGGGCAGATCCAAGTTCCGAGAGAACAGAAGCGGCCTGGTCCATGCTGGAGGATGTGCATGTTAGCGGAGTGGTGTGATGAAAGCGCCACAAAGTCTATGGTCAACAGTATTCAGCTGTACAGGCATGTATACGACTTGTACAGGATACAGGAGGGGCGGAAAAGCAAGCACTCACCCGCCAGAGTAGACGCCCACGGATCTCTCGCTCACGATAGCGAGCTCGGTGAGCTCCTTCTTATCAACAGGGGCCTGGCTATTGGCTGTCATGACAGCCAGGGCACTGGCGCTCACAAAGGCAGCGCTGGAGCTCAGACCGCCGCCCACGGGGACGGTTCCGTCCATTATGACGTCCATGTCGCAGGGGCGAAACTCCTCACCTGCCTCCCTGGCCTTTTGCCTGAGCAGCGCCAGGGCACCCCTGAGGCCGCTCTTGAAGTAATTTGTCCACTCCGATTCTGACGCGTCAATCTCGATATCGGCGCCGACGTGGAAGACAAACTCGCGCGACGGAAACCTAGTGTCGTCGACGTTGCCGATGCGAATCTTGAACGTCGACGGGGAGGCGGAGGTGGTGGTGGTGGAAGGAGGCCGCGCCGAAACGGCCATGATGGCGTCGGCGGTAATTGCCATGGGCAGCACAGAGTAGAGCGAATAGTCAATGTGCTCGCCGATGATATTGACACGGCCGGGGGAGCGCGCGACGAAGGCGGGCACGGCGCCGGCGTAGGCGGAGCTGAAGCGGGCGTACAAGGCGTTCCATCGTGAGGTCTGCTGCGCGAGAGCATCGTGGGGGTAAATAGCGGCCAGGGACGTGACGACGGGGACGGAAGCCATGTCGAATCTGGTAATCCGGTGAGGTTTTTTCTTTTCTTTTCCTTTCTTTTTTCTGCGTTATTTGAACAAGATCGCTGTCGCCCGCGACTGAGACAGAAGTAAGTGAAGGGATTATCAAGTAGCAAGTTGCACATCAGCGACGCAGCGTCGTCCCATGATCATTTAAAATCGTAAGCTGGGCTTGTAGTTGAAAGATAATTGTTCGGCTTTTCCCCGCTGTTTTTGGGAGCTCGTGGATGGCGCGCTTGCGGACAATTACTCGGAGGATCAAAAAAGTAAATAAATCGTAGGGAAATCCGGGGCCAGCCTCTGTGGAGTCCCTCCTTGCCCCTCATTATGAGGCGGCGGATGGCGGGGTTCTCTGCGTCATCAGTTGATTGAGGGCAGTAGGTTGAGTCCAGCAGGACAATGCTAGGGAGATGGCAGCAGAGCGCGTGATGGAGACTTTAGGACGAGGTTGCTATCTTGATCTTTTTTCGTTTGGGGGGCGGGAAAGCCTTTGCAGGGCTTGTGCGTGTGGAGGCGCTGATGAAAGCGATGAACTCACTTACGCTCGCACGGGGAGAACACTAAGAAATGCTGCAGCCACGTGCTTCTATATGGCACTGAGTGAGCTTATTATGTGCCTCTTTCCATTAAGATGTGGTTCGAACCTTCGAAGAATTCATGCAGGCGGCTAGAAAGCGCCAGTTTAAGCTTGTGTGTATGTGTATGAATTA
>JAPFUP010000187.1:0-109157 GCA_030780425.1 Beauveria varroae
ACTACTTTCTATTATTACTACTAATTTTGACAAGACCAAGGTGCTCAGACAGTTTCGGAGCCAAAGTTGAACTTCCCCGCAACCCGGATCCGCGACGTGGTAATGCGGGGACTTTGCGTGATAAGGCAAGTCACCATAACATGAGGGCTAATGAGAATATCCCAGACATAATCGATTTATTACATTTGCAAGCTAATTTTGCCAGCAACGCCACTGTTACTATGTATGGTATGCTATTAATGTATGGTATGCTATTAATGTATGGTATGACATGAATCGATGGTACACTTAAAAAGTCAAGCCTCCACTGTTGCCTGAATCTCGATGATCGGGCCCTTGTACTCCTTCCGCGCCCAGAAAACATAGTAAACAAGGCTAAAGATCAAGATGAAGCCGGTGACAACAGAAGCATAGTTCATATTTGCGGCAGTAGGGTTCATTATGCCGGGCCAAAAGCTGAAGAAGAAGATGACAATGAGATAGAAGCAGCTGATGGCGTTGTTGACGATTCCCAGTGCACCGGGCAAGTGCCATGGACCCCAGACGAGCTCGGCTCCCGTCGTGTTGGCCAGCGCCGGCATCTCCGAGGTACCAGGCATCTGGAAGCCCTTGGTCGTACGGCGGAACAGCAGCAGACTGGCGCAGATAAAATACGACAGGTACAGACATGAGATGGAAAGCGAGATGACGGCGTTCAAGGCCGTGGCCGAGCCGAGATTGATGAGCGCCAGCAGGCAGGCGATGCAAGTGTTGCACGCAATCGCCCACATCGGGACGGTGGTGCGCGCATCGACACGCGATAGGACGCGCCAGAAGGGCAGTCCGCGGTCGCGGGCAAAAGACCAAAAGACGCGGGACGTGGAGGCGAGCATGCCGACGGTGGCGCAGGCGCCAAGAACGGTGATGATGGCGGCCATGACGGTCGAGCCGGCGACGGAGCCAGTCGAGTCGAGGAAGAGCTGCATGTGGGCGAAGCCGGTCGGCGAGCTGAGGACAGATTCGAGATCTTTGATGCAGAAGAGCACGGCAACGGTCATGGCGAAGCCGGTGGTGCCGTTGATGAGCATGGATAGGAAGATGGACTTGGGCACGGCGACGGCCGAGTTGAGCGTCTCCTCGGACATGTGAAAAGCAGCGTCGACGCCTGTATTTGTTAGAGATATGCTTTATGGTATGAAGGGGGGGAGTAGGGAAAGGTGATTACTTGCCAACAAAGGCAAAGACGTTGCCAACCAAGCCGACCATAAAGGAGAGACCCTGCGTCGGCCATCCGCCGCCGTTGCGAAACTCGGTAAAGACTTGCTGCGGATCACCGTGATAACCTAGCGACACCATCGGGATCAAAATCGCAAAGAACCCAAGCACATGCAATATCAAAATCAGGCCTTCAAATTTCGGCAGCGCCGAGCTGATAATCGCATTGATAAACACGGCAAACAGCATAATCGCCCAAAACAAGAGCGTGCCCTGGTACGGCTGCGGCACGTACGTCTCGACATTGTTCATTGCAATCATGCCCTGGATCATGGTACCGGTTAAAAACGCGGAGCTCGCCACGCTGCCCTGCCAGCCGCCGACAGCCAGCCAGCCGGTGATGTAGCTCAGAAACTTGGCGCAGCGGCGCGGGGCGAGCATGGCGACCCAGTGGTACTGGCCGCCCGAGGTGGGCGCCATGGAGGCGAGCTCGGAGAGAGTGGTGAAGACGGAGATGTTGCCGAGCCAGACGACGATGTAGCCGTAAAGGACGCCTGCGTAGCCGCCGTTGGCGAGGCCCTGGGCGGAGAGCACCAGAGTGGCTTCCCAGGTGATGAGGATGGTGCAGGAGAAGCCAAGGATAGACATGAAGCCAAAGTTGCGCTGCAGGCGTTAGCAGTGGGAATGTTTGCAGACAGATGTTTGGCTATGGAGCAGATGTCGAGGATGGTCGCACCTTGAGAACAGACTTCTTGCCGAGGCGCGCGAGTTGTTCGCGGTCGGCATAGTCGCTCTCGGAGACTTGTTCACTGTGAGGACTGGACGGCTCTTCGACGGTGCGCACGCCCTTGGCTTTGGCCGTGGCCATGTTGCCTAGCTCATGAACTGTCGAAGCCATGTTGGTTCTCTGATGGAGCAGTGGCAAGGCAACGACAAGAAGAAAACAGATGCAGAATGGCCCTTGTGGGATCTCGCCCGAAGCAAACGGGAGAAGAGAGTCCAGACTTGTTGCGGCGCAAAGAAGCTGCTATATAAAGGCAAACAGGTCCAAGCAGAGAAACTAGCTTGAGAAGAGAAGAAAAATTCGAATGCCACATGCATATGAGTTTTTGGGTCAAAGGGCAGCTTCAGTTGAAACTACATCTCATACCTCTCCATGACCATGGACCATTTACCCAGTCCGCAGGGACGGTTCAAGTGGACTCGACATTAGCTTAGCTCTTACGCTCTGTACTACAGAGTGGACGGGAGGGGTCCTTCTGCAGATGTCTGCGCTGGAAATGTAACCTGGAAATCATTGGCAATATGCAAAGTGCAACGGGTAGCTAAGCCGACGCTGAAGCGGCCAAGTGGGTAAATAAGCCGAACTAGACGGCGAAGAATCAAGTTCAGGCCGTGAGTCCGAGACTACCATGTACACTCGCCGTTTTCAGAGCCAATCAGAAGCTAAACGGGTTGAGAATTTAAGATCCACTTACTAGGTAATACAGTCCTTTTCGACCATTCTGGAAGCCCCCGTGTAAGAAACAGCCTTGTAAGCAAGATGGCCATTCATTAGCTGCGTATCGCAGTTGTTAAGGCAACGGTAGCGTACAGCCTAACTAGCTCGATGCTATTGATTTAGAGTAGAACGAATAATGAAAGGGCTCCGTAGCGCACCGAAAAGTAGAAAGCTTACCAAGAGGAAACTAGGGCAGAGGGCGGGCGGGTTGCCGATTTTCCCCTTTTCGCCTAAAGATCTCAGTATGGGCAAAAGGAGGGAGCTTTGGTGGCGCTCGTGGCTGTGCTGTCACGAGGAGCCTTGCCATGTCGCGTCAGCACCCATTATTTTGACAAGAGGGTTGAAGAATTTGCTGAAGAATAATAATTGTAGTTGTGGTATCAGCATGTACGGATACCAACACTGCTAAGGATCAGCGCATGTAGTAGACTGGCAGCACCAAGAGTGCCGAGAGGTAAATATTAGTTCCGGCCTTTCTCAGCCTAGCGTTGAATCTACTAGCTTAACAGGTAAGAGAAAGGAAGCTCAGACGAAAGAGAAGAAAAGACCATGGAAGCCATGGGAACCCTGGAGCCTTGTAATAGTGGGAAGCTCGTCCGTCAGGGTCTGTCGATGGCAAATAGGCAACCTCCGGAAACATGGTCGAGATAATGAAACGTTGAGACATACAGAGACGATTGATCTACTCCTGCAACCTTTATCTTTTCACGGATCTTATCTACAGATACACGTTCGGACGATGCGTCCCGGCCCTCCCCCATCAAGCCACCTGGCAATCTGGGGGCGGCAAAAAACCATTGAGGCGTCTGCCACTTTTTTCCCAAGGACGCAAGGTCTGTGCAAGACTCCGATTTACTGATCTTCGTCTTATCTTCTTTGGTCGGCCTCAGCTGAAATCGTGCTGATTCTGTTCCCACGCCACATGTTTAAGCGAGAAACCAGCCCAGTGTGCGCCATCGTCGAGGAAAAGCAAAACCAGCAGTTCAAGAGACAAAAGCAAGCCTCAACGGCTGAGAATTCTTCTGCAGGTTCTGATTGTACAGAGGACTACTCCGTCGACACTGGAGTACCCATTTCTTACAAAAGTCCCCCCCCTAATAAAGCTCACAGATATAAACTCGGCAACAATTCCTGCCCCGGCAGACTCGTCCAAGTGAGCAACTCGAGTCAGCAGACAGATGTTTATTTATGCTGGAACTTCTTTAGACTTGAAAACTAACAATGTCGCAACCCAACTTGATTGGCGACCTGAGACCATGTTGCTAGGAACATTTGCTCGTTGTGGAGTTGCACAGCACGAAACTATGAGATTACGTATAGAGCTAATCAACTTGGGACGATAATATCAGCGACTGTATAAACCTTATACTGCAAAAAGCAGTCCTCAATGTTTCGCGTCTTTCGCCTGAGTGGTTCTCCCTTTGCTGGTTTCCGCTGTGGTAACTTAGCAATCTTGCGCCAGAAGTTTTGCCTTGTACGTCGGAAGACGTAGTAGAATCTCGTGCCGCTGATAACAGACGCCCGCTGCAGCCGCTATGCCTAGGCCACTAAAGACTTGGAAAATCGCCACAAGCGAGACAGATCAAGGTTGCCTATCTTTGACGTTCAACACCCGCAAATGATGCCTTCGTCAGCGCTAGCGCGCTCTCGAAGCTTCATGACATCTACTTGGCTGTTCTTAGCGGCCAGCTAGACGGTCGTACGCTGACGCTGTGTTTTTACCCGGCTCGTATGATGTGATTCCCCCACCCTGTGACCGTTTCAATGCATGGCCTAGGTTTCTAAACTCCAAGTCATGTTCTTATGCTAACACGCTACGGATACATTAAACCAGCCTGATCCGGCACTTGCATATCCGCGCCCACGTGTTGTGGCGATCATTGCCTAGCAACTCTATCTTCTCCATTGCTTTCAGAATTTCTTGCTAAGAGTACTAAATCAGGCATAGGCAACGCACTCGCGTCCCAGCCACCACTTAACTATTACTCGCGTGCCTCCATGTCCATAGCGCTCAAGTTTACTCCACAAGGCTGAGCAACGGGAACTATAGGTCGGGCCGTTGACTAAGTTGAAAATAAAGTCAGACACTGAAACAAGCAAATTAAGGGCTGTGCCACATTGTGAGGGATGCCAATCGTAAGAAAACCGAAAATGAATCATCGTGAGTTATTATGATTGTTGATGATTAGACCTTTCGCTTTGTCGTCAAGCCTTCGCAAGCATGACGACTATTATATAATAACTGCGTAGTGATCATTGAGATTACTCTTCACGCTTCTCGTAGCATCTAGTTAACGTGGCTCGAAGTCAAACCTTACTCCTGCTTCTGGCGACTGCTGTGCCTTCTTTTGACCAATATACGTCTCACCAGCGTTCATCGGAACTACTCTCAACTAATCACTCGGCAACGCCCTTCACCGAAGAAGTTGATACTTTTGTGGATTCACTCCTAGCCAGATTTCAGGTCCCTGGCTGCTCAGTTGCTGTCATCGATGGAGAAGAGACCTTTACAAAGGTATGAGGAAGCAGCCATACGACTTTAGTCTCTAACCAAACATGAACCAGGGTTTCGGCTTGCTACGCTTCCCGATGTGAAAGCAACTCCTGAAACTCTGTGGCGGGGTGCATCAACCACAAAGGCCTTTGTAGGCGCTACTCTGGCACATTTCATCCAGAACAAGACCTAACCAGACCTACTTACTGATGGCTGGAAAACGCCTATCTCGTCTATCATCCCAGACGATTTTGTCCTCTCTGATGACTGGGCCACTAAGCATATCACCCTTGACGATGCCATCTGCCACCGTACTGGCCTACCGCGACACGACTTTACCTGGCAGTACACGACTAACGGCACTCGTACGACCGAACGCGACGTGGTGAGGAACCTACGCAACCTAGGCTTCGCAGCCGAGCCTAGAACAGTCTACCAGTACAGCAACCTTATCTATATCACACTCTCTCATGTTATTGAGACACTTACCAAGGAACCCTTTAAGATAACTCTTAAGAATCTTATCTGGGGACCTCTGAATATGACCTCAACGTTCTTAGATATCGACGAAGCTAAAGCCTCGAATAATCACCTCGCCACAGGCTACTACTGGAATAACGATACACAGAGCCATGGCGCCATTACGCGCGACTATCTGCAACAATCAGGCGCTGCCGGTATAATCACTAATGTTATCGACCATGCTAAGTGGGTGCGTAGCCTACTATACCGGATCGGTCCCCTTTCAGACGATACGCATGACGATATTCAGCGGTCGCGCATTATCGATGATTTCTACCCAGCTGCTAATATGAGCATCGGACTATATGGACTCGGCTGGGAACGTACCACCCTTCATAACGAGACCTTACTTCGACATATTGGTCAAACTCTATCTTCTGGATGCCTAATCTGGTGGCTTCCCGAGCGCAAATTTGGCATCATCGTTATGGGCAACGTCTATAAGCAGGCCGATCACGTCAACGAGGCCCTAGCGCGCCGCCTAGTGGAGGACAGACTAAGCATTCCAGAAGATAAGCGGTTCGACATGGCAACACTGTAAGTACGCAATGGTTAAGTTGATAAAATGTTCTGAAGTTGGTAACTAACATGAGTGCTAGACGCAAAAAACTTCTGGATCAGCAGGACCACCTGTTCTCTGGCGCCGTGGACGAAATGTACCCGAGCAAGCTAGATCGAAGCATTCCCCCCTCTGTGAGCATCCAGGATCTCGCGGGAGAGTACCATAACGCAGGATACGGTAGCCTGGTGTTTAAGCCCACAAATGAGACGGATAGCACCGTCTTGCTGGCGGAGCGCCCCGACACAGTCTTTCAGTATAATGTCCGTCTAGAGCACGTCTCTGGCGACGACTGGCTCGCTTTTTACCTCTCACGCCTCGGTTCGCGTCTGCCAAGGCAGTACTTTCGCTCACAGTTCAAGTTCAACGGCACAAAAGCTGCGCTAGACGTACATATGGGGGATGACTCGGAGAACACTTATACCGTCACTTTTACAAAGGTTGCCTGAGAATACTCAAGGTGTGGGTTTTAGATTGGCGTAGTGTATAGGACGAGAACTCTGTCAAATTCAATCTATATATCATGTCAATCATCTTGAAGAGCCTCATCAATCAGTAATCCTAACAACAATGCGCCGAACACGTGTGCTAACACTAATGCCCCGAATACATGCACTACCACTGCACAAACGCCCTTTGTCCTTATTGGGGATCTCCCGGCGTAAAATATCAACACAAATACTTCCGCTCGAAGGCCGCTCAGGGAATGTTGAAGTACACACTTTTTGTCCATGCACCCACCCACCCAGCGCCCCACGCGTCCCGATCCGCATTATCACGATGGCGATTAACTTTACACATTCGTCTAGTGTGCATCCAAAGGGGTAATCAGAAAAAAGCAAGGTCCTATTTTTCTTGCTCTTAGTCTAGGGTAGATCATTAAGCGAAATTCCTGATCTGCCGCCGAGACAAGAGTTGAACTATGACTGGAATGGTAGGGCTCTTATGTAGGGACAGAACGAATACAAGTAGTCAACTCATAATTGATCTTATCTCAAACTATGAGGTGACATCTATAGATAAAAAACGGGGTAGGAAGCCTACACGAAGAAGAAGATGGGGAAGGATCATAAGGGTCACCGTACATGTAAGACAACCCTCTCACGAATCCCACAGTATCGTGAATGTGAACATCAA
This sequence comes from Beauveria varroae, assembly GCA_030780425.1. Classification (NCBI taxonomy): domain Eukaryota; kingdom Fungi; phylum Ascomycota; class Sordariomycetes; order Hypocreales; family Cordycipitaceae; genus Beauveria; species Beauveria varroae. The sequence goes on from JAPFUP010000187.1 coordinate 7,408, forward strand.
GACCAAGTGACCCTCACTTCCACACTGCCGTGCTGTCCTGGAATTGGAAGCTTAGCCGACCGCAAGACTTGGGGCTTGAAACTGACTGATCCTGTCGCTATCTTGTCATTGAAGGACTCGGGGTCGTGGTCTGTAAGATCTACATGAATCTCGAGGGTATCGTCCATTGGCACGGCCATCACTGCTCTCGACAGAGGAGCTTTTTCTCCTGGGCGTATGTTGATGTACTCGTTGTCCGCCCTTTGGAAGAGGTGGCGCTGGACAAACTTGCTGTGTACCCTGACAATCCCAAAAACATCGGCAGGGTTCTCGTTGTCTCCGTCAACCATGACGACTTCCACCAGAGCCTCCGCGGCGTTGCTCATCACCACGTAGTCCACCTTTCCTTGGCCGTATGCGCCCTTGATTGGCTTCGGGATGGGCACGTCGTACTTGTTGCTCGCGTTGTAGGCATTCCATGAAATCTGGTCCTTGATGATCTCGTCGTCATTGGATAGGTCGCTGTCCTTGTCCACGAGATTAAAATCAATGACGAAGCTGCCGGCAGCGGAGATGGATCGAGATGGACCAGTGAGCGCGACTCGGTCGCCTGGAGAGACGGATTGGTCATTGGCTCTGTCGACATTGTAGATATATTGACTGCTCAGCCCGTCGGTCACTGTGATGGTGCCGTAGAGGTTGCCTGGATCCTCCTTGTCGATGTTGTTCATCTCCAGCCAGAGGATCTCGGCCAGAGGGCGGCCAGAGGGAATTAGTGCCTGGGCCTGGCGTCGAGGCCTGGAGACGTCGTCGGCGGAGTAACGGAGCAGGACGCCAATCAAAGCAACTGCTCGCGTCACCGAGTCAACGCCCATAGCGTTATCTTGGGGAAGCTGTATGGGGCCCTCGGGATTTTGGTCGTGACGGAGCAACGCTACGGAGCAACGCTAAAGAAACGTCCCCCCAGCCGTTTTCAAGCGCCATGAACCGTTCGTCAGGTGTATAGCCGGTGCTGTAGGAGTCGGTGATAGTGTCGGATATATGGATGAACCTGATGGCTTCGCATATCATCTGGATAACGACAAGCAATGAACGTGCTCTTTCACGACGGTCATCCGTGGTAGCAAGCTGGTTTACGGCCCTGGTAAGCTGCTGCTGGCCAAGGGCGGTTTCACTTCTGCGCCGCGCCGCGGCCGTCTGCAGGGAGGTGTAGCCACCATCAAAGCCCAAGTGCCTGGATTGCCTAGCTTCTTGAATCAGGTGTGGATCGCCGTCCTCGCCGAATTCGTACCACTGATCAGAGTTCTCCGCTCGGTACCCGTCCAGGTAAAGGTTGTCGCTTCGGATCCTCAGTCTCACAGCCTGAGATCCCGTACGCAGCACAATATCAAACCAACTAGTTGGCGGCATCTGCTGAGGAGGGAGGACTGGGCGGCCATGAGAAGAAACACCAGAATCCTGAACTCTGCGGCGGATTCGCTCGATAAATTTCTCGTACACTTCTTCAGTACTCGGGTCAACCTTGAGCTCTTCGACGTATGCCGGAATGTCAACCCGCCGCTCTAGCTGCTCGGGCTGGCGGAAGGATTGAAGGCCAAACTTGAGCTCTTCGACGTTGAGGGTATGATCAATGTTGCTACCGCTATTCGTTAAACCTTGGGGAACGATGTTGCCAGTCTCACCGGGAAGAGGGCTGGCGGCCGTCAAGCTCAAAGCGGCAAGGGTTAGTATATGAATTTTCATAACTGGATTCTATGCCTCTGATAGAAGCGATGGATGGGTGGCTGAAAGAAAGACTAGACAGTGATGCGCCGATGGTTGGTGGTGATGGTTTGAGAGGCAAGGTGCAACAGCAGCGGCTTTATATGTCACAACTGGAGTGAATGGAAGATGAGAGCATGATCTGCAATCTCAGGATTTCATCAACTTAATTCACCGTTGGAAATGAACATTATGCTATCTTGCTATCCTCCCGGCCATCTCATCGCTACGCCGTCTGGCATTGACATGATTGCACTGCCTTGATGTCGATCCGGAAGTGGTATCAGCAGTACATCGCTTGGACATTGAACGTGCAAATCATTCGGTTTAAGGTTTCTTACAATCCTTGCACTCGCTTGGGTCTTGGGTTTATTTATATGCTAATCAGCCGTAGTATAACACTTGCACGACTTTAGAAGCATCCGAGTATCAAGCTGGGGCGGAGTATACGTATACTGAAAGCTCACTTTACCTGCACTGCCCTGACGCGGTCTAGCGACTAGTCAAGTAGGGCCCTAATCCGTACGTTCTCGTTCTAGTCTGCAAAAAGAGAATGGACAAGATTTTGTGGCTTTTCAAGTCTATAAAGATGCTTTAGTGGTGAACAGGAACGATTTTAACTTGGTAAGGTTACGGTCTAGTAATGTATTGAGTAGGGTAAAAATAGAGCCGCTACTGTGGTCGTACTTTTAGTATGGGGATGGAGAAGAGATGGCGAGGGTCCGTATTATCTAAGTAATTTATGTACTTGAATTTGTCTATTGAATTTGTCTGTAGGATTTAGCAAATGAATTAAAGCCGAAAGCACAACGGAGTTAGGCTAATTCATGAAAGACATGAGTCGTGGCCACTGAAGACAAACTCGGACAAGGCGGGTTGACATCTACGTCGTCCTATTCAAAAACCCCTCGCAGCTACATCTAGCGTTTCTGGTCATGCCTGGGTTGAGTGGGAAGGACGGACTCGCGCGAAACACGTGAAAACACCGTGGCCAAACCAACATAATCATGTCATGGTCGCGGTAGCAAGTAAGACGTTATGCTAGATGATGAGTATTGAAGCATGATAGGTAAAGTATGTATTCAAATCAGTGACTATAGGACAGCAATCAGATGTATTATGTACAGATAATAGGCGTTGGCCTACTCTGTGGGAATAGCCGCCCGAGGCCCCCCTCTCTAACTGCCGACATCATCTATAAATTGCAGTCAATTTGACTACCTTATCAGTATGCAACTGCCAAGGTGAGAAGTAACAAAAGCGACAAAGCAGCAAAACCATATTGCATCTGCTTGATTTAGTAAGAGCGCTTCTCATCATCCGAACCCGTCAGAGGAGCCGGATTGCGATCCTCATGCTTGGCCTGTTCCACCACCTCAAAGTGGTAGAGCGGCGGCTTGGTAGCGTTCTTCTGGAACAGCACGTGGCGCTTAAAGAACCAGGGCAGGGCGACCGTCACCTGGTAGTGGGCAAACTTGCGGACGGGGACCGCAAAGACCCAGTCGAGCTCCTCGAGCGAGCGTTGCATGGTCTCGGGGACAAAGAGGAAGATGAGGACAAACGCCACGACGTTGAAGCCGGCGTAGACGCCAAACGCGCCAACGGGTTTGGCCTCGTGCAGCAGAAAAGGGAAAGACGTGCCCAGAACGGCGGCCCAGAAGAGACAGGTGGCGACGGCAAAGCCCATGCCCGTCTCGCGATGCGACAGCGGGTAGACCTCGGCACTGTAGGTAAAAGGCACGGGGCCTTCGCCCGGGGAATAAAAAGCGGCAAAGAGAAAGACGAAGAGACAGACGAGGCCGGTGCGGAGGTCGCCCAAATCCTTGTCGATGAGGGTGCAGAGACCGGCGGCGAGCAGCGTCCAGAACATCTGGGGAAATGTGAAGAGCAGCAGACTGCGGCGACCAAAGGTGTCAATGGTCCAAAAGGCAGGGAAAGCAAAGAGCCAGTTGACCAAGCCGAAGCCAAAGGAGCCAATCATGGCCTTGAACTCGGGAAGACCCGACTCCTTGAAGATGGAGGTGGAATAAAAGGCAATGATGTTGATGCCACACATTTGTTGGGCAATCATGACGACAAAGGCAGACAGGTTGGCGCGACGCACGCGCGGGACGGTAAAGAGCTGTGCGAAGCGGCTAACATAGTTGGTTTTGCGGAGTATCTGCTCCTCAATCTCGAGCTGCGTGCCAATGTAAAAGATGTCGCGAGCCACCTGAATCTCGTTGTGCCGCAGCACCGACATGGACTTCCACGCATCCACAAAACGACCCTTTTTCATGTACCAGCGCGGCGACTCGGGGCACAGATAGATGCCGACCAGCAGCGGCACGGCGGGGATAAACGGCGCGCCGAGCATGAGGCGCCAGTTGATGTGGGGGATGTGAAAGACGGCCAGGTTAAAGGCGGTGCCGAGCATGATGCCAAAGGCGGTCCACATCTGCCAGGACATGACGAGGGCGCCGCGGATCGAGGCCGGCGCGTTCTCGGCCGCGTAAATGGGCACCGTCGAGGCCTTGGCGCCCATGCCAATGCCCATGAGCAGCCGGCAGGCGAGCTGCTGCTGCCAGGTATGGCAAAAGGCGGAGCCAATGACGGGCCAGATGCAAAAGTGCGCCGAGAACCAAATGGTACCGCGGCGGCCAAAGTAGTTGTTGAGGGGGTCGGAGAGCCAGCAGCCGATGAAGCTATTCCCCTCACCATGTTAGTGACACTTGCTCCGGGCACAGCGTGAAGGGGGAAGGAGAGGAAAGCAGTAGCAACTTACGCGCTGCCAATATACGGAGCGGCATTAATGAGACCGACGAGAATCTGCTCGCGCGCGCTGTCACCGCCAATGCCGTAGTAGCTCGGAAAGAAAATGGTTGCGCCATTGGCACCCGTCTGGTCCCAGCCCTGGACAGCCGCGCCAATCGAGCACATGGCAATGGTCCAGAACAGGCGCGCGGGCATGGTCCACTTGTTCTTGCTCTCGCGGTCCAGGACAGCGAGCTCCTCGGCCGTCAGGGCCTCGTCGCCGTCAATCCGGTGAATGTCGGTCGGGTTCTGCGCGACGAGGGCGCCTTTGCGCAGGATGGAAATGTGCTCAGAGAGACCGCGTGAGCGGGCAAAGTCGTCGACGTTGCGCATGAGCTCATCGCGGGGGATGCCGTCGAGCGGGTTGCGGATGCGGGATTCGAGATCGCGCTCGGCGACGACGTCTTCGGCGTGGGTGGTGCCTTTTTCGGCGTAAATATCGGCGACGGCGGCCTTGCTGATGTCGTGGGACATGGTGGGCCGAGTCTGCGTTGTGGTCCCGTGTACAAGACTAAGATGAGGTGCTGTATTGAGCAAGAGATATAGAGGGAAGTAGAGTGAAGTAAAGCAAAGTAAAGTGTCAGGTGGCAGAGGTTGAGTGCGTCGAAGGAAACTCTTAGGGGGCCACTTGTATAAGATGTCTAGGACAATATGGAAAAGAATAGGAAAGAGGGGGGATGATCAACAGCGGGGGAATGTCTGGGGTATAAAAAGAGAATTTCGGAAGAGAGACCGGGTGTCCATCCAATCCATCCTTTCCCCAGGTCAGGCTCTTCTATGCAGACATGGAGTATGGGGCTGGTTGCAGATAAACGAAGCGCAACGCCAAGGCTAGCGGTCCCGGGCTAAACAAGGTAAAAGGTAATGAAAACAGCCGAATAACTGACGACTAGTGCTATTCAGAATCTAGGCGGTGTCGGCGGCCCCTTGCCCAGTGCGGTCAATGTTGCATGCCAACGAGGAAGGGACTAACACAAGCACGGGGAGCATCCTGGACTGGGTTAGTAGCGCGGCTACGGTTTATTAGGGCGATGCTTAATGGAATAGCTAATTGATCGACTATCCGTACTGGTAATGGGTCAGTGCTTCTTTAGCGGCTGAAGAGTCCCGCACCATGCTCATGTGGAACGGACGGGGTAGTCCGAGTGACGAACCTTTCCAGCGTCATGATTCTTGAGACAGTTGAGGAAACCGTTTCGTTTACTGCAGGCACCTAGGAAAAGGATTCGAGTTGATTGGCGGGGTAGACCTGAATGGCAACTTCAGCAGGCTGATTGTCTTCTTTTCTGTAATAAGTATTGTTCCCCATCAACAGTGAATATGCTGGTAGATTGCCTTGCTTGCCATACTTGCCCGCCCAAGGGTACCAGTAGCCGACGCCATAAAGACGGCTTGACAATACTGCAATACTGACTCTGGTACTTACTCGCTGGGAGAAGGGAGAGTATGTGCAACCGGGCCGGTCCAGCAACAAAGCGGCGACTAGGCAAGGTATTGCCAATGCCATGTAGTTAGTCACAAAGTAATCATGCAAAGCATGTTAGCTATGCTTGGCCCCCCCCGCCCCCATCATGTACTCAGTAAGTTATTTTCCAAATCGCGTCAAGCCACCGAGGGTGTTGAGCCGCCCGGCTAGGCTGTGGTTGCAATCGGCGCTGCTGGGCCGCCCAAAAAGGAAATCACTCATGGCCGCCCATTCCAGACTTGATCAGAGCAGCTGATGTGAATCAAGACCATGAGACATTTTCCTCCCGCAAGCAATCTGTTTGTCTCAATCGCAAGCAGCAGCACCCGCGCCTGGAGACTGTCCTTGATTTGCCCCTGTTCTCGCAGAAAGTCTCTCGACTTGGTATCGATCACTTAAAAGAGTCAATATCTTAGAATTCTTCTATACGAATCATGCGACTGCCACTCGCGCCACCATCTCTGCCAAGTTGTGGCTTGCATCTGGTTCCACTGTAGTCATTGTGGCGTCCTTTTAGCGTTATTTTCGTTCGGCTCCATTTTAGGCAACAGAATTCCACGACAGTTGATTGGATGGGACGGAGCCAGGTGGAGCCTGGTTCATCTGGTCCCCTCCAACCGCCACAGAGTCCGGGCTTTTATCCGTCTTGCCCATCAAGTAGTTATGCGGCGAGGAACAACAAGCTCTCTCTACTCCGTATGCAGACTGGAACTCGGCAACTCGATCAACCGTTACTTGAGAAACATCCGGCAGTGTTAGCATTTTTCTCATCGATCTTTGATGCGCCTCGTAGCCTCAAAGGCCCCCCTCAAGCGATTGCTGTACGACTTGTGAATACCCCAGCATGCCCAGCTCGATCCCGCCGCACCCCCACGGGGACGAAGAAAACTCTCGTCCGTATTCCTTGATTCGCTCGTTATTCTGCTGCCTGGTGCAGAAAAGTGGTTCAATCGTCTCTCCGAGTCTCCATAGAGTCCACCTTGAGCCCCGGCCCGGTTGGCGGCTCCATGTCCATGATGTGTTTAATGAGAACCATCAGTCCAACTATTGTTTTTTGCCAACCACCAACGCAATGATCACCTGAGAAACTGAGCTCATCTTGGCGATGCCGCCACGTTTGAGAACATCTCTACCAAGCATCTCCACCACGCCAGCCTCTTTGGGTAGACCAGAGAATCATTTTGCACCCGGAACCGTTTTCGCTACTCCGCAATCTGGCTGTAGAGTCGTGCTCATGAAACTCGGACCACGACGCCCGGAGCTAAAAAGTCCATCGCCCCCAATAAAATTCGTCTCTGCGTCGCTTTGCATTTGCATTCGTGCCACACCAAGTACACGTGTGACATCACTGCTCCTTGGCATGCGAAACGCGTGACTGCCAGCAGCGGCTTGCCAAAAATGGTATGCCGCATTCGGCCTGTTTTCAAGACAGGCGCTGCTCTCGGTCACTGTGGTGCCAGGACAAGCATCATATCTAGGCTCCAGAAGGTTCTTTTCTTCTTTTTCGGTGAGCTTTTAAAGGCTCCTTCATATCATAGAAACGGACTCTGTTCGGCGCATAGTGGCGCCCGCCTCGAAACTCCAGCCCGGCATGCCATTGCAAGGCGATGGCCCGCGCGACAAGCAGCCGTCTCCACGTCCGCCTTATTATGGGGTCAGCTATAAACCACTCGCGCCAAATTCAGCCTACAGTATAACGAGGGAATAATGCTTCATATTGCGGGCGTCTCCGGACATGCGGCCAAAACGATCCACAGTACGAAGTAGCCTCAGCATGGATCATTAAAGACGAAAAGAAGCTCACACCAGTTCGTTAGTCTGCCTCGGTGGTGGGCAACGGTCGATCCACCTGTTCTAGGCTGCCGAATTCTCTTTACATTGACTGGAGCAGATCTCTGCTCTGCCCCTCAAATCATATTGTCCTCCAACGTACAGCTTTGATGCTGTCAGCCACGTTTATGCGCGTCCAGTTCTCGTGGGGTATTTGCTGCTTTGGTGGTGCGCAGTCTAAATATTCTTTCGATATGTGGTTAGTCGGTGAGGACGCTACCCCTTAAAATTTCAGACTATCCAAAACCTTTCACACAGGACAGGACAGGAGCTGGTGAAGCATTGCATGTATGTAGTTGCCGAGGTGGCAGCTGCTGCATTGACGAGACGTTGATCCAGCAGAGGGCTGTCGTCTAACCAGACAGAGAATACGCCTACAAATATCTCGACAAATACATCAGATCGGAAAAACCTGACGATGTACTAATCAACCTCTTACAGTCGTTGCAATATGCAGGAGAATGTGGCAAGTCTGCAAAGACCAGCTGAGGCTGGCGTACTGCAGCCAGCCTCGCCCAGTTTTGCGTGGCCGGGAATCCAGTCCAGACTATAAGCTATCTTATACCGCTAGTAGACTTGACTGGAAATTGCCAAAGCAGTCTGCTGTTTCCGAATATTGTGCTCTTCGCTTTCGCCCACGGTGCTCCCTCCGCTTCATCTCGCTCCAGCCCGAATGGTCGATGCCTTGGCTGCTTGGCTGCTTGGCTGCTTGGCTGCTTGGCTGCTTGGCTGCTTGGCTGCTTGTTGTGGCCTTTGCAATTCCATAATTTCATTGAGACACAGTTTGACATTCGATTCGAAGACGTAATAGAGATGACAAAAAGTCGTGATAACTACCCCAAGACATGAGCAATGTGATTCACGAACGAGTGTCGTCCCGGCTGTCGTCACACTCAAGACTCGGCCACAGCTTTGCCCGCAACCATGTCCGACGAGACATCAAACCAGCTCTCAAATTCTATATCAATTGTAATTCAGTTTCTGCTGCAGAAACAAACTCGGGTTTTTCTCCAAAATGAATTCCATGAAAACAACGCGCCACCCAGAAGTTGACCGCTTCCGCTACCTCCGCGTCACACATCGGCTACCGACCGCCGCATTGCCTCCATCTCTATCAAGAACCTCGTGCAACCCTCGCACCAAAATGCACCAGCAGTTGCACTGAATCATTGCCATCCAGTGCATTAGCGACCAATACTCGGTCAATCAAGCATCATGTGTGATTCACAAATCAAACCACACAAGCATAAAAGCAGGCCTCTTTGCCCACCACAAACATTGTTGCTACACAACACACCTCTTGCACAAATTCTTGCATCGTCCATTTCGTTACAATCATCGGCTCGTGGTTAAAACTGTGTGCTGTCTGTCCTATCCGATTTCTTTTGCTTCGCTACGTCTCTTTGCGCTCGAGGCAGGGATTGTGCCGCTCTTGATGCCAGTCCGAGAACAGATCCGTGTCGAGACCAAAAGCTTTGCCCCCGGCGTCCTGCCGCTCTCCGCGCGCACATTTCGCTTCGTCGCGTGCTTGCGCATTGTTACAAGTGACGACATTCCGCTGCGTTTCGTTTGCCTCATTACAGCGGCCTTTTACAACGACGACGGCCAACCCGTCTGGAGTCACCGCCGTCTTCTGTACAAGATCATCCCCGAAAGCCACCACACTTCTGCTGCGAGCCAAGGTTCGTCATTCCCTTACTCAAAGAAACATTGTAGGGGTTCAATACTAATAGCGAGTACAGATCTTGTCGAGTACCAGCGCTCTCCAGAATCCCAGCAGAGTCGCGCTCAAGACGACGACGCCACTTCTTCAGCGTCTGATGATAGCCAACGTATGCTTTACCTTTCCCAAGATAATATCAATGATTACCACTGACACCATGCACAGTAATCAGCCACCTAACACAAGAAGAGTACCATCAGCAGCTCTCACACCGCTGTGAGGATCGCACATCCGTCGCACAGTACAACCACCAGCATCGCCCTGTGGGATACCACTTACACCCGCAATATCAAGGTCACGCCAACCATCAGATTCACGCAAACCATCACACCAGCCCACACCCCCAGGCCTACTTAACCCCCAACTGCGCCATTCACTCCCTCAGCACCTTGACCTCGAACCAAATTCTTGCTCCAACCAACCGCCCCTCGAGTACCGGCCACTGGTACACGTCTTTTAATCCGCAAGAGCGTCGCTGGGTCAACACCTGGCAGTCCAACTGACTCTCGCACTGTCCTGTGTTTTATCGCGACCACTCTTCACCCAGAGATAAATGTCTGGCGGCTGGAACCCCGTTACGGGCCGCGACAACCATGGCGGCCGTCCCAACTTTGCGCCGCAGGGTGGCGGCCCCATGCCTGCTCAAGGCCAGGCCTACATTCCGCACGTCGGCGGTCCAGGTTTCAATTTTGGTATGGCTCCCCCGTTTGCGGGCTATCCCGGCATCGGTGCTTACGGTGGTTACATGGCAGCGCCCCCCTCCAGGCGCCGGCTTCTTCCCGCAGTCCGGCATGATGCCGCCGACGCAGATACCCTCAAGCGGCTTCTACACACAACAGAGCTTCTCCTACCAGCCCAACGGTACAGGCAACATTCTCCCGCGACAGCCGCAGCCCTACCCAAACATTGACCCGACCATGCCCGCGGCGCAAATGACCAACAGCTCCGGCGGCGTCGGCTGCGAGCCCGGCTACAACTACTTCTTCCCGGCCGAGCACACAAAGGCGCACATCTTCAAGACGAGCACCCCGCCGTGGCAGCTCCCACCCACGGCGCAGATCCCCTTCAAGGCGACACACATCCCTTGCACCACCACCATGGCCGAGCTGCTCATGGGCTTTGGCTGCACCAACCCGGTCGCCAAGAAGAACAAGTGCTTCGAGGTCATTGGCGGCGGCAGCGGCAAGTGGTACAAGGGCCTGGCGATAAGCGGCGACGACAAGGACATGATGAAGAAGACGATCAAGGAGGTGGGCTGGGACATGACGAGGACGGGCAACGCGCACGAGAAGCCGATTGTGTGTTTGTGGTTCTGCAAGGATTAAGAATGATTGATTTGATGGTTACGGGGTAGTCTAGGCGTTGTGCAAGGATGAAGAAAGATTGATTTGATGGTCACGAGATGAAGCGAGTGTTTGAGAGTGTCCGAAATACTGAGTGGCGTTGCATGTCGAAATCGTTTTGCTTCTTGTTTGGATTTTTTGCCCTTTTCGGCGTGTTGGGACTTGAGACAGCAAAAGTTGCTCTTTAGCCACTAGTTCATCTACCAATAGGTACACGAATCATGTTTGCCCAAACAACGATGAAGTCAGCATTTGCAAATATCCGTGCTGAGAGAGTAAAAAGATAAAAAAAAACGACAAAAATAGCAAATAAAAGCTCTGATTGCTAATGTATCTCTAATGCAATGCAAGTCGCGTCCTACTCATCATCATCGCTGTAATCCGGCACCACTCTCACCATGCCTAGCCCAATCTTCCGCGGCGACGTCTGGTGCTGCTGCTGCTGCTGCTTGTCAACATTTTCCTTTTGCCGTCTCCCCGCCTCCGACACCAGCCCTTTCAGATACACCTCGGCCTGCACAGTCGCGCTGTACGCCGCCGGTGTCCAGTTCCAGACGTTGCGGCGATCAACGTCCGCGCCGGCCGCCAGCAGCGTGCGCAGGCACAGCAGGCTCCCGCTGGCGCTGGCAAAGTGCAGCGCCGTGTTGCCCTCTGCGTCGGCTCTCTGGATGGCGTCGAGCGGGCCGCCCGGGTTGTACGTCAGGAGCAGCTGGAGGACGGTGTCGTGGCCGCCGGCGCAGGCGTCCATGACGGCGTCGCGCCTGCGGGCGTCGCGACGCAGCACGCAGCGGGCGTCCTTTTCGCACAGCAGGTGCACCACCTCGCTGTGGCCCGCGGCCGCGGCCAGCATCAGCGCCGTCTGGTGCTTCTCGTTGAGCGCCGGCGTCGGGTCCTCGTGGCCGGCGGCCAGCAGCGCCGAGCACACTGCGGCGTGGCCGAGCGAGGCTGCCAGGTGCAGGTTCGAGTTGGACTGCCCGGCGGCGGAGGTGTCGGGGTTGTGCAGGAGGTGCGGGTGGGATCGGAGGATGCGCTCGACGAGGAAGGCGTCGTCGGCGTGGATGGCGCGCCGTAGACGGATCGCGGGGTCAATCCTAGAGGAGACGTGTTAGCTCCGGCGAGACGGTAGACGGGGAACGTCATGGTCGAGCTTTTACATATTCAAAGGCTTCTCATGTTAGAATCGGTCGTGGCGGAGGTGCGACGTGGACAGCACAGCCTCGCCAGCGAGGTGAAGTGAGATGGAATACCGCGACGAGTGTGGATGCGCGAGCAACGATGTAGGGGTTGTGTGACGTCCACCTATTGTCCCTTTGAATATCACTATAACCCGTTATGCCTTTACAGTGTTCACCAACATGATTCGACAACTTCGATATAGTTATCGATTCGGATATTACACATAGTATATAATTTGTATTGTTCAAACTGTCACGAGGCGGACCAAGGCTCAGAAGAGGCATTGTATGGCAACTTGTTTAGTGCATTTTCAGGTGTTCTTGAAACGTCAACCAAGTCTTAAGATTGTCAACATAATCCTGCGGTAGCGACTCAAGGTGCCGCAAACCTGATAGCCTATGAGAAAAAAACTCGGTTATCCTCATAATTGGATGTTTGTTCAAGTTTGACACGCAACTTTTACGGCGTACGACCAAGTACAATGCTGAAGGCGGACCTGCCCAAGATGAGCTGGCCGAAGGTGGGGCCGAGATACGAGGTGGAATGCCCAATTCGGATGCACACGATTAAGCTGGAATGCTCTCTTTAGGCCATTCCGGGTCATTGTCACTTGCTGTGTCTTCATTGACATATAATTCACTCCTGGCACCCGACATAATAAACGAAAAAAGTCAACTTACTATACCATAACGCAGTAATCTGTATAATCAAGCGAAACTTCAATATTATCCCAAGGCAGACTTTACGAAATGGCCGGAGCTCCAATTGTTTATCCCTATGACCCTCCCAGCAGGCCAAGTAGATCGCCCGACGGACTACCCTTGGTGGACTTGTACTCGGGACTTGGCCACGAACCCACGCCGCTACCCAAACAATTGACACGAGTCTTGTATATCCCAGAACACGAAACCCCGGGCTTCCCTGTGTACGAAAGCACCCGAGAGTTCCAACGAGTGATCTATGAATCACCCTTTGGACGCGGAGAGTTCATGCCCCCGCCATTAATGGGCAGCCGACTGTTCAACATCCGAATGTCCATCCTCAATCGGCCTAGCGGCAATGGCAGAGACAATGTCCAATACTTGGTCAGCCCTGATACAGTACTGGGTGATGACGGGCATAGGTCTGTCAACGTGAGGAAGCGGGATCCTCACAATATTTGCCCAGATGTCAACGTGTAAGTAAACCAGACCGGAAACTTCCTACTGATTGTCGCACAACTCACTCACATCTGCAATAGTAAGCTGCCGTTGCGAGGTCACAGCTTCAGCTTGACGATTGGTTGCGACAAGGGGTCTACCGACACAGTGCTCGTGCGTGCATTTTTCCCTCTGCCAGATGCGCACAGCTACAAGACTACAATATTCTTTCCGTACTTTGCCTTTTCGTCGCGCTCGGGCTATGAGCGGTATCAATGGGAGGTGCACCCAATCCAAGATGGACCAATGCGATATACATTGATATCAGATAAGGGTAAATCCGAGGATACATCAAGACGGCAAGAGGGCGATATCAGAGCTATTTATTACCACGTCGGATGTGGCGGCTCCGTTTTCCAGCCACATAGCGAAGGAATATTGCTGCTGCCGGAAACTGGCGTCGATGAGTCGGAACTGCAGGAGGAGGTCGTTGTTGCAAGTCTTATTGGTGTATTGACGCGGGTGCGGTCAATGAGATATGTCGAAAAGTCGAAAGGGACCAGTTCAAAGCAACGGGATAAGCCCTTGTTCCAGCGACTTTTCCGCTAAAGCGCTTCAGAATTATTGTTGCAACACCAAAGTCATCGTGCTGCATGGACTGGCCAATCATTAGTATACCCCGCTGCACTCATAAAATACTCGCCGGATCATCAGGCTAAACCAATATACATCTCCTATCGATTCTGTACACTTGAAATCACTCCCCAAGGGGCAAGACTTCCTGCATGTGCAGCAGCCACTGTCCTGCAAACGTCACGTTGACTACAGTCAGGATGTGAAACGCTTTCCTCGGAATATTCGAGTTATGCTTGTATGGTTTACAGAAATGGAAGAGTTTGACGATACGGTGCCTGTATGATCAAACGACCCTTGAGCTCAGTCACCTGCCTTTGTCGGTTTTCGCGACCCGGCGAGCTAAAAGTTAGCCCAACAAAGCCAAAGGAGCCTTTCGTTTCGTGAAACGCCATCATTTGCGTGAATAGCAGAGATTATGTATCGGGCAAATCCCAATCGCCCCAGCTAAATGGTACACCGATTTCCAGATTCGCCGCAAGGGCATTGTCAACGGCGTTCAGGTCGAAAGTGGGATCAATATAGCCGAATATATCCTCACCCGCGGCACCGAAAAGCGAAAAGTCAAATGTCGTATCCATCTCAGTCCCAAAGACAGGAGCAGCTGGGCCGTCGGTCGGCACGTTTGTAGGGAGCTCGTTGTCGCCGTTTTGTTGGAGGTTGCTGGGCGAAGGCTGCCGGTCCCCATGGTCTGGACTACCCGCTTGCGTCAACGCACTTGCTGCTCTTTCAACCTCCCTCAGTACACTCTCCGCCATGGTGGCGACGACATTGGCGCTCCAGAAGCGGTCTCTATACGACTGCAGCATCTTGCAGTTTCGCTTAAACGAGACCATGGCTCTTGCTCGTGACAATGGCAGGTGGCAATGTCTCAGTTTGCGATACTCGACACTAAGCGCCAGGGAGGCCGCATATGGCACAATGTGTATGGGACTTAGTTGATCTCTGGCCACGGCACAGGATATTCGCTCCGCGGCTAGAGACTGCCTAGCATTTGTGGAGGGCGGTAATGCGGTCGTTGCGGAGCGGGGCGTCTTGCACGACAAGATGACTACGGCGTGATAAAATGTCTCGATAGTTGCTACACTTTTCGTCAACTTGGAATCCCAATCGATTGCGGAGACGCTTACCGAGTAGATACAGTGGGACTTCCAAAGCATCGGCGTCGAGAGCCATGGTTTCGAAATCAGGCATATCAACGCCCTTGTCAATCTGCGAACTCGAAGATTCTTTGGAAACTTGTTCTGGGCGATAAAGGTCGAGAATCCGACTGAGCCACCGTACCACAGATAAAAATAAGCGAAAACAGGGTGGCCGTCTTCTCATGCAGCTCCCCAAGTCTGCGCCCACATCTCGCTCGTGCATAAAGCATGGACACCCGTACGCAGCCGCATTTATGCGATCTACAGCCCAGACACAGCAGAACAGCGTTTCCATATCATCAGCGTTAGGCGTGTCGTGGAGCGAGTGATGCATGCCGAGAGAGAAAATGAGATGTACAGCCCGGCCACCTAGCTGCGCTGGAAGGTCGGCGTCGTCGGCGCACGTCGGCTGAGTGTAGAGGGATAGCATCACGAGTGCCCGAATGTGTAGCACCCTGTCCGTCACGAGACTCGTCTCCATGATTGCCCTAATCGACGACGACAGAGCCTCGAGGTATTCTCGAGCAGACAGCAGGTCTTGTCCTTTGCTTTTCAGCCGAAGATAGGGCGCAAGGTCGGGGTCCGCCGCCGCAGCCAGACACACAAGCTGGCGAACCAGCACGTCGGATGGCTCGTGCAGACTGCTTTCGAGGGCTGAGACGGGAATCACGGGGAAGAGAGGGTAGATTTTCTTGCTATAGACAGCCTTGAAGTGACAAAAGTGGTCGTCCGGGGGGAGGGTTGTAAGACAATGCTCTCTAACAAATGGTACGAGGATGTGGTCAACAATGGGAGGTGGCCGCGACATTTTGAGCTGTCCCATGTTCCCCGCGTCATCGGGAACCCATACGCCGACATCTCGCCTTCGCGATGTAGACTCTGCTGAAGCTTCCATCGTGGCTTCCACAAACAGAGCCTCTGGGTTCGAGTCGCAAACAAAGCGAGTAGTCCGTTGCAGATCGACTTCTCGCGGTTGAGCGGCCAGGTCTTCTGTACTTACTTGATCAGCAGATGCTGATACCGGTATCGATGAAGACTCATTTAAAGTCGCATCGTTTCTGCTCTCCTTGCGTTTTGTCCACTGATGTCCTCCGGTGTTAGAAGGGGCAGTTTCCTGGGGCTCGGTAGGAGCATGCGCTTCGCCAGAATGGCCTCCGTGAGTGCATCTCCTCTGCACGATTGCGATGCATCAGTACTGCTTGGGTGAGATAAGCGCAGGTCATCTCACCTTCTTGTGACGACAGATCGCGCAAGCCTGCTGCACGTGCTTGCGCTTCACGGGCAACCCACCCCGGTCTGGATCCGAGGCCACGAATCTAAGCCTACGAGGCGAAGATTGGCTAGAAATAGGCGCCGGATTGAGATGAGCAGAGGGCACAGGCATTGTAGCAATGCTCGGCAGCGAAAGCTGTTTGCCAGCAAGGGAGAGATGATTTATGCACTAGCATCGCTAAAATTCGATGGCGTAGTGCAACAGCATGTTTGTTACGCCAGACTTCGTTATTAGTCAGCAAACAAAAACCTCATGCTCAAAGATACTGTATTAATTGAAGAGATATACTCATTGCATTGAAGTATACTAGGGAGATAGAAGTGATGGATAAATTTCCGTTTGCACAATACTCTTTGCTTATTGTAACAATCTGGGTACTAACGACTCTTTCATGTTGCTGATGGCGCCCTTGCCAGCAAAAAAGAAGAGGCGTAGCACTAGCAGTACGCACTGTTACTACGGACTAGCCCCAGGGCGGCTGTGCAAACGGGCGCTTTAACTATATGGGGAAATTATCCAGGTAAATCTGTCTGAGAAGTACCGAGGCATGTTTGACTACAACTAGTCGTGTTTGGTCTCTGACTGGCTATGGAATAGGTCCTATTTAGCTAGAGAAGTTCTTCACTTCCAGTCTTTCTCCTATTTATCTTAGGTGGTTCGGACTACCTCTAGCTCATAGGCACTGCTCAATAACGCTACGCCTTACGCTGAGTTCCTTTATCGCCTTTCAAATCAGAAAGTTAAGGGAAGTTTTCATTGGGGTGAATGATACAAAATCTTCCTCGAGCATTGGACATTGAATTTTGCGGAAGCCGTTAGCTTTCAAGATTAATGTGTTACAAAAGTGGCCGCGACCCTCCCCAGCAGCCTTCTGGAAGGTCGTTTATCCTGATGGCTTCATTTAGGCCGGAACAACGGAAAGATTGCGGAAAGGATTCTCCGAACCGGAGAGATGGTTGCTTCAAGCTACAGAATGCGAAGAGTGAGGAGATGTCCAGCCGCAATGCAGCATACTGATCTTGGTCTGGCCCCCTTCCTCCGTGTCAAGTGTCGCTCTTATTAGTGCGAAGACATTGAGCTACTTGACGAGCATGCAAGACGCCTCTTTTCTAGCTGGCCCACAACCGGGCCGGATAAACTGACAGACTCACCAAAGCGCGTTTCATATTACACCCAAGAGGCTGTGATGCGCTGCTAAAGACTTTTGTCCAGTCACCATTGCATGAGTCACGGAACAGGGAGACAAGGTCGAGCTGCTTGAAATCTTGTGGCCTGAACCTAGTCGGTTCAGACGGAAGGTACTATTTGCATGCGAGCCCTGGAGGGTAGCTTGCTTCTAGAACGCGTTATAATTTAGACACTAGAAACTAGATTATAATTTCAGGGGCTTGAGATGAACCGTGATTGGCATAGAGTTCGTTGAAGATGCTCTCAAAGTGTGGCTTCGTGAAGTAACAAAACCAGAAGCATCTCTACGAGAATATGTATATCTCTCCCTCGTGCAAAGACATAGAATTGCGAGTCGATGGACAGCATGAGCGCCAAACACAATACATTATAGTTCAGGCAATGCCATCTTCTATAAAACAAGGTGTTAGCAAGGCTCTTTCCATACCGATTCAAGCAGTAGTAAATAGTGGACGACGGTGAAACAGCAGGCTTTTTCCGGTAAATGCGATCATTCCAATAGCTCGACAATAGACATGAGCATATGCGACAAGAACTTGTAGCGGTAGTCAGGTGAAACGGGTAATTTTGTCGGACAACGCCGCCACTCGTCTTGGTGCGGGAAGCTAACCTACAACTTTCCGAGAACCAAGTATAGCTTGTTAAATTAGATATAAGTGAATCAATGCTTGTATAAACTCCGGCTCAATGCATACGCGAGTCTTCAACTTTTCATGGCATGTCTCCCGACGGGACTTTAAACCCAAGTGTAACAGGTCACGGCGGCTATGCCGCCCAGCATCAATCAATTCACACTAGGTTGATCCTTGAACATTATATGGAGCCGTATTGGCAAGGCCGAAGGCGCCGCTGCTAGACTGCGGCGCACATAAAACCCTTTGGGTTAATGGTGCCTGCGTTGTCTGATGTCATGGTTCAGGACACTACGTTGACCAACGAGCCATGGCAGCCAGGACAATGAATCATGGCAGCCTCGAGGCTGTTTATCCATGATCTCACAATATAATCATTCAGAAATCCGTGAATCTAGCTATACAAATGTTTTGCTGCTTGGATGGTAACAGAAGCCGTAGCATGCTGCCACTACTGCCTCTCGGTAGCGGTGTATCAAAATTATAGGTGTTTCGTGATTCGCTATATAGAAAAAGGTAGAGAGATGGACAAAGTACTTGCAATGTACGACAAGACAACTTCTTCCTTTCTTCAACTTGATAGTATAAGCCGTGGGTACTCAAATCAACTTGGGGGAGGCCTTTCACAGTACCCACATCAAATTATTCCGCATGAACCCTCTGGTAACGTTGTATAAGGCCTGATCAGCAGAAGTATGGATCTGCATTTTCGCAGCGACACAATGAATACTTAGTCAGTGACTCGTAGGATCTGCAGCAGGGTCAATACTCCTACTAGAAACACATTGACTAGTCAGTGACTTCGTCGGATCTACCTTAAGCATAAGACTAGTGCTAGAACGGCAGTATCATTTTAATGGGTCGGGTATTTGTTCCATCAGATAGGCAGAATAGCCAAGACAAAGTCTGGGCTTTCACTGGGAAATTCTGCCGAAAGGGAGTCTGTACGCGTACATTTGACCCCTTGAATCAAAAGTTACCTGCTGTGGATTTGGTGTATTGAGCGAATGGCTATGCATATAAAGAGAGCCCATCACTTCATTCATTCCTGGTATTTCTTCACCCACCAGGACTCACACTTCCAACCTGGCCATTACCTTCGTTCATTCAACAGCTGTTCACTCTTTCACCTCTAGCTTTTCATCACCATGAAATACACCGTCCTCCTCCTTGGCGCTGGGACTATCGTCTCCGGCTTGCCCCAGGTCTCATCTGACCAAAAACTTCCTTTCAAGCCCGCTCCGCAGGATTCAGGCTCCAACTGCCCAAGTCGCAATGGCGGCTACGACGAAGATGAATGCGGCACCAAGAGATACTGCAATGCCATTGGAGCTTTCGGTAAAAACTCGACCAAGTTCAAGACCAAGCCCGTCTGGGACACCATCGAGGCCTGCGCCGCCGCGCACGAGCCGGAGCCCAAGCAGGAGCTCCTCCCCTTTGACTTTGGCAACTCCAAAGATGCCGACTGCGCTAATCGCGGCTTAACTGAGCGCGATTGCGGCACCAAGTTCTACTGCGAGCAGATTGATGACATTGTCAAATTTTACAAGTCAACCGGCAAGGATCTGCATGGCGAAGATAACGAGCAGTTGGAGGACACCCGTTTTGAGAGCACTAAAGAGTGCTTCAAGGCTCACGTCCCTGAGCCTAAGGACCTGCCCTTCTTGGAGGCCGACGAGGACAACTTCTGTGGCTCCCGTGGAGACGAGTCCGAAGAGACATGCGGCACCAAGGCTTTCTGTGACTTATTTGTGGGAGAGAAACGCCAGGCTTGGGGTTCGCCTTACATCTGGAGCCGACAGCAGTGCTTGAATGCTCACCAGAAAAAGGCCGCCGCCGCGCCAGCTCCTGGTTCCATCTATTTCCCAGAGGACTAGTCTAAGAAGGCAACAGAGATGTCGGGGAGCCCTGACTTCATCTGTCGTGCTTTGAGACTGACTCTTCTTCTTCTGTGCAACAGCAACTTCCTCTGCGAAATACTTCGAAATGTACTTCCACCTCCGCCACAGCCTGAGTTTCTCTTCTATTCTAGATCTGGGTCAAGTTTCAATACATGAGAGTTTTGGCTGACATGCATGCTATAGCGCCATATAGTTGTCAAAGTTACGAGACTCGCTATTGCTATCAGTTGACTTCTTCATCAGATCATTATTCTTCTTGTTCAAAAGCTTCTAGCTGTGCCTTTCAATACAAATCTTTTACGTCCGAGCCTGTTGTCTGGCGAAGTTAGAGTAATGTCATGTTATAAAACTCCTGTCTTGTGCGAGGCTTCTTGTAGAGTATCTAATTTCTATTCAGAACAAGACACAGTTGCCTAATTCTCGGTAGTCTAGTTACTAACAGAGTACACAAGAAAAGGTCTCCTTGAAGCTAATGCGGATATCGAAGTAAGACAATCCTCAAATAATTTGTCACATGATTTCTTCACAGATTTGACAAAAAGTTTCGACGTTGTGAGATAGCTCTATGTAGCAGAATACAAAAATTGATCAAATGTCGTCTACAGACGGCAATGTCGGTACAGGCATTTCCATGTACTCAGCGACTTTGCCCACGGCAGATACAAGACTACCGAGCACTTGCTTCTCCATTCCCAGCCTGAGCAATCCTTTCATATGTCCGATGGCTTCTTTAGGAACATTTTGTATGATCAGTGATGATAGAAGCACGATCTCGGCTTCCAAATTCGAGAGATTGGAGTCTTCGGATAGAAAGAGGCCATAGACTATATCCTTAAGAACAAAGATGAAGTCTTGATGAGGTTGTAACAGACGGAGTACTGGGTCCGCGTCACCCTGATAGATACGATTGTTCATGTCTTCTCCACGAACTGCAATGGATTCAGGCGTCCAACCACTTCTTTATAGATCGTTAGCTAATACGTTCAGGTAGAAGAAAATCTGTGTATACCAACCGAGAAAATGTTGTGTCATTATCCTTGTCTTCGATTGTGCTCGCTAGGCCGAGGATAGCCTCAAAGCTTTTCGGCACCCCGCTGATAACCACAAGTTTCACAAGTGTCTCTCTCAGCCGTCGAATTAGACTCTGACGCTGTGCTTTTGTCAAAAATTCCCTGCGTTTAGTTTGGTATTCATATAATTTGCCCGCTGCAGTGGCAAAATGAGTGCCACTGGTTAATGCTGATAGCTAGGAAGCAGAACAAATGTTAGCGCATCGGGTAATTTATACCTAGCCTCATAAAATAGACGCATGTTGACTACAGTTGCTACTCACAATAGCAATATCCCAATTTCTACTACCCAGTGATTGCTCAAACTGTAAGGCATGTCGTTCTAGAAATGTTGATAGTTCTGCATCCATTGTAAAAAAAAATGACCTTTCAAGCTTGAAAGGTAAGTAGACTGTACTGAAGTTGTGACTATAGGATATGTTGAAGGATTCAGTACTAACTTGTCTAGGGGTAGAATGCAAACCGATAACTTATATGGTGTCTACAAATCCTTTCTGCCCGCCTAGCTACCCGATCTTTCCGAAGCAATGTAAACTTGGAGACTTAAAAAAGCCATCAGCAGTATCAAAGTCTATGATAACATTTATTGAGAAGGCACTAGTATCTGACATCTCTAGTATCAATTACTGTGTTCTTTTAGCGCTTTCAGATACTCTGCTCTACCTAACTACTAAGTACAGAATATAGGTGGAACTCGCGTCTACGCTAATGGCCGACGTTTTCAGATACTGTCATAGCGGCAGCTTCGGTGCTCTACCTGGAGCTCGCGTTTACGCTAATGGCCGATGATTTCAGACATTGTACTGTCCGACCAGTAGCGTCGCTACTTGTACGTATGCCGACCAGCGAGACTAGAGCACGGGTGGGGCTCCTGCCTGTTTTAGTGAATAACCAGCTTCAGATCTAAAAACCTACATGCTTGCAGTTCGATACCGGTACAGTACCGTACGTTACCTCAACCGAGAGTCTAGCGTTTTTGAAGGCATGAACATTATAGAAGAAACTTTAGTACTGTACGACAGGTTCAAAATAGCACAATAATGCCACTAGGCAAACCAGTCTATGGGGAGCCTATCCGAACTGAAACTTTGTGCTCAGCTGTATGTGGAATGACGCTACAAGGTCGGGTGCTTCCGCAGCAGCCGCAGTAGAAAGACGGTTCAGTGTAATGACGCTACTAGGCTGGCTGCAGTATTATTTGGCAATATCTGAATTAGAATGTCTAGACTAGTAAATACAAACCCCATGGATGTGCTGTTCGGATCGGTATGTACAAGCCCCGATGCCTTACTTTAACCCCGGTGATCGGGATATACAAGCACCGACAGCCCATCCTTACTCTGACCTCATCACGTCGATGATTGGCAACACACAAAGAACCGATGCTGGACTAAAGCTATTTCAGATAGAGCTTCCATGGTGACTAAAAGCGAGTTCTGAGAAGATTTGTGCTATCCGACAGTAGGTACAGTATAGATGTTTCTAATAAAACGATATCGACTCTCCGGTCGGTGGTAAGCTTTCCGATGCTTCCGTGACACATGAACACTACATTATGACGTAGTTTTTTACGCCCAAAAACCCATATCTATTAGTGGTATATATTGATCTAAAGCATCCTCAGATCTATCCTAGAGCACACTCAACTTATTCACGACTAGCAGAAACACTTTCTACCCAATAGATTGGTAGGTCATTACTCTCACCAACTATTACGACTATATTTGCAGCTTGCCGTACTCAAAAGCTACCAATAGCAAACGACGATCATGTCTTCAACTACACAGAGAAGCTTGCCTGAGACGCAAAATGCTTCCTCTTTCGTTGAGCTACATGTCTTCGGAAGCGGCCTGATGGAGGCTCCGGCATCACTCACAATTGACGGCCACCGCGGGACTACCAAGTTCAACTCCTGGAGGTCTTTAGTTATACATAAGTCATCAAATATACATCTTTGGTTTGACATGGGGGTTTCTCATGTAAGTGACACCACGAGTCTATCTGAAATTCGAGCAATCTCATACTAAAGCAATTACAAGGATCTCTCCCAGTACCCTCCTGAAATCCAAAGGAACCAGCATTCTGTTTTCAAGGTGCAAGCAGCGCCAAATACAATTCTCGAAGACGCAAAATCGGTTGGTGTGGATCCAAAGACTGTACAGTATCTTATACCAAGGTATGCAATAGTCGAAAGCTATTTTCTACCTAGCTAATTGTATCGTTCCCCCATAGCCACGCCCACTGGGATCACGTCTACCTGATGGGATCGTCGTTTCCGAACGCGAAGTTCCTCTGTGGCCCCGGAACCCTGAAGGCAGCTGCAAAGACGTGGCCAGATCATCCTGACAGCTTCTTTGACGGTCGTATATGGAGCCCAGAGAAAGCAGAGCTTCCCATTGAGGAGATTCCAACACCAAAGGAGGCCCCCGCAAAATGGTGTCGAATCGGGCCTTTTGAGAATGGTTACGATTTCTTTGGGGACGGGAGTTTCTGGCTGGTACAGGCTCCAGGTCATTTCCCAGGTAACTTGGCTGCGCTTGTTAGGACGAAGAATAGAAATGGGGAAAGGCGATGGGTTGTATTGGGCGGTGATTGTATGCATTGCTACGATCTCGTCCACTACCCTGAAGCCCCTTTTGGGAAGGGTATTAGTGTTACGGAGTCAGGCACTCTTCATGAAGACGAGCCAGCTGCTCGAGAGACAATCCGCAAAATTGCGTCATTGAGGAAAGCTTATGATGGTGAGCTCTTCGTGTGGCCTGCTCATGTTGACTGTCTGGAGGGTATTTGGGAATTCGATGTCTAAGGCACATACCCCAATTTTCTTGATGCCCTTATAATATGAGCTACCAAACTGGATGGTGTTATTCATTCTCGATCCTTAATCCCTCCACTTCTGGACCCCTCAGGACATTCGTGGAAGGAACAAATGACCGAATGATGACTCTGCCGTGAGACGTGGGATTGGTCACCACATCCGGGTAAACGATGCACCTTGACTTCCGGGTAATTGCTAGGCAAGTCCACCACCCTCTTTTCCGTCTCACCCTGCAGGGCTTTGTTAGCGTTGGACAAAGGCACAGTAAAGGACAGCCTCCCTGCAAATTAGCCCGCATGATCGAATACCCGGCCATAAATGCGGCATACTTGGACGAATATCTAGGAGTTCCCTCGACAGTGAAATATATGAAGCAACACGGTTCTTGAGCTTGATGGCGTTGCTAAACCCCTTGGTGGCAACCAATTTGCACGCGCCAGCAACCAAGAATTGACTTTCGGCTCCTCAAGGCACAGGCGGATGGTCTTCGAGCCCACCAGGCCGGTTGTACCAGTGACAATGACCTTTATGGATGGTAGAAGTGCGAGGTTAAATAGGAGTGTTGATAAGACGAAATGGAGTAAGTAAGGACGAAGAGTTGTTGAAAGGTCAAGATGTCGTCTGGAATTGCAACGCGGTGGAAACAGCAGATGTCCCGTCAAGCTGCAGGCTGGGCGAGATATACAAGGACCTGCCCTGTCGGCGTCGAAATGCGTTACAACGATGCGTTGCCTGTTATCTCTAATTTCCTAACAGTTCAATCCGATACGGCATTGACCGTAGTCGGCGTTCGGGAGTCGGACACCGTTGGCTGATTCAAGGTCACCTACCACCACTACCTCACCAAGTCGGATGAATCGTGCTCCAAGTTCATTATCAACGACAGCAGAACAGAAGTGCTTGCAGTAAACCTTCCTTAGTTCTTATAAAGTAATAAAAGATTGTATAAGATAACATTGTTTTGTATGAGAAGTTCATAATATGTACAGGAATTTGTAGTACTCAATAGCCCTTGTTCCGTTCGCCAAAACTCCAAATTGATATCGTAAATAGGGCGATAAGACCTTCCAAGCATTCACATGACATCCTTGATTGGATTATATACGCAAGAGATAAAACAGTCATCTGAGGGGCGCTTGTCGCACCTAGTCCAAGAGCTCACTCAATTCGCGCTTGGCGTTGCGCTGAATGCCACACTTGTCCAAGCAGGCGTCGATACCAAGCGCGATATTGTCAGGAAGAGCATGCCTAAAAGTCTCAATGTCCTTGCCATTGAGCGTTTGCGCGCCGCCAAGCGTCGCGCCCACGACATCGGCGCGCAAGCTTAAAAAGTTTTGCGCAACCTGGCTGACGCCGGCGTCCGTATCCGGAAACGCCGCCACAAAGACGGCGTCTGTGCAGTCCGGGTTAAACTCCTGATGTATGGCGCCCTGTGGGAACACGGTCATTTGAAACGTGTTGAGCGTGTTTGCGACGGGAGGCGCGCCGTTTTCAAGGACAAAGTTGGTGACGAGGCGGCCCTGGACAACAATGTTGAGCTCGGTGGCGCGCGGGTGGACGTGGGCCGTGTTCATGCCGCAAGGGCCGAGAAAGGCGACGGTCATGGAGGCGCCGTTGGCGATGAGCGCGGGAAACGTCTTGGCGGTGGCGGCAATGGAGAGGCCGCCTCGGCCCTTGGCCTCGGAGCGGCTGGCGGCGTCGACGTCTTTGAAGTCAAAGACCCAGTCGCCGGGCTGGTCGAGCAGCTTGGCGCGGTCGACGGCCGTGGGCGCGGTGATGAGCTTGGCTATGAGGTCGGCGTCGCCGCCGCGCGTGTTGACTGGCACGACGGGCGGAATGACGGCGTCGATGTCGACGGCGCGGGCCTTGCTGCTGGGAGCGGCGAGGACGGCGCCGGCGAGGAACAGTGTGGAAGCGGCAGTGAAGAGCATTATGGTGGGTGCAAGTTCTTGAGTCAAACAGTGATGATAGAACTTGATAGAGAAAATTCAGATCTTGTTCAGGGACGAGGAAACATTTCGTTTCGCGGGTTGGTTGGGGGGACAGACGCTTCGACTATATACCCGGCTTGAAGGGTTCAGACCTGGCTTGTGTTGACATTGCTCTGGACTTGTGCTCATCAACTATCATACCCAGATCTTACTTACAGCAATAGCCTTGCATGCATAGCCGGTGATGAGTGATGTGGTGTTGGCCGGAATGTTTAGAATCCGCGTGGCTGTCGTGAGGTGTAAGTGGCCCACGGGCGGAATTGGCCTGGAAGAGTGGAAACAACCGTCAGTACAGCCAAGTGGGAAACGCAGATAATCGTCAAGAACCAAGCTAGAACAAAACGCATGAGCTAGCAATACCCCCACAGTGAGGGCTCTGCAGTGATTGATGAGGCTCATCATCAGGCTGGCGGGGTGTAAGAGTGAGCTGGTGCCAGCCTCAAGATAGACGCCCCCCGGGGGGGCTATGCCAGGCTGCTTTACACCGCAGAGAGCACTTATTCACCAAGATTATTATTAAGAGGCCTATCTCTGGCTATCAGAGACTGGCGCTATTTTCGGGGAGATCTTTGGACTGGTGAACAACTTGTTTCCCTGCCCTGCTTTGTTGTCGTGAGCGAGCCCTGTGGGCTGAGGCTGGAGCTACCAGTAATTAGGTACCCAGCGCGGGCAGGGAGGGGCGGAGGACAAGTGCAGCCCGCAGGCTGACTGAGCAATACTCCTCACCGCCGTACTTTGCAGAGGCACGAGAGTCGGGAGGCTGGTAGAATTGGACAAAAGTCAGCATGTAGCAGCAGCATGTGGAATCAAAATCGAATCTGCCCTGCCTATATCGGTAGCGGCTCGTCTAGTCTGTAGCGTTGCATTGTAGAAGCGCAGCCGTTGGGCAGGCGACGCCAAAAATAGATGCTAAAATAAGACAGGGCTTATCAAGGGTCAGCGGGAGCAGCTGTAAATAGCTGGGGCTGTGCACTTCAGTCAACCCGGCTTCGAGCCATCCGAAATTGGCTCTTCGCTCGTTGTCTATTTTTTGAGCGCGTAATCGAGGAATGAAGAGCGGCAGAGCTATCGATCAGTGATGATGTGATCTTTTGCAATCGCGCGGCGCATTCGTTGTCGCGGTGTACTTGGCATTCGTGACTCGTAGTAAATACCTTCACTCGCTATACACATTTCTCTCCGTAGTCATTGCATAATTTCGACTAGTCTGGCAATCAACTACTAGTGATGCCTTGAAAAAGATACTTTTCTTGTCCGCCCATCAAATGCGTCGCTTCAGCAATCACGCCGCCAACAGCAGGGAAACGGCACCTCAACTATGGCGGAACAACAATGCGGAGCTACAGAACCACGACCACCATAATGCTAGACAAAGACGACGAAATGCACCGATTGACGTAATTGACTTATCAAGTCAGTTTCACTGGCAATTCTGTATATCACGGTCCTGCTCAGTGTTGGGGCTGGTCATTTCTGGGCTCACTTTCGGTGTCGGTCATCCATATTGTTTTAGCTCTGTTATATTACTGAAATAACTTTGTGCACTTGCTGTCTCTGTATCATGCGCAAGTAGATCTTTCTGGGGTAGTTAGTGCATTCATGGGCAGTGAGTTTTGCAGTACTCCGAACACTACATCACATTATCTTGCATTGACCCACTAAAGACAGCACACTATTCATAGTGATAAATAAGCGACCGACCTGCATCGGATCCCGTGGTCTAGTTGGTCATGGCATCTCGTTAACACCGAGAAGGTCCCCGGTTCAAGCCCGGGCGGGATCACGCTTTTTTTGCCTTCATTTTTGTCTCCAGCATTGCTGGAAGAGTCCTAGCAGACTGCGAAAGCTTCATGCCAAGCCCGGATGTGCAACGCGTCGCGAACCAGAGCCGCCACACTTGTACTTGTACAGGTGCCGCCGGCTACGAGAATTTGTTCATCTGAGATACCTGACAACAACTTTCAAAAAATAATCTCCTCGTGGTGTGATTCTGGCCACGGGGCTCTGCCAAGCCATTCCAGCATAGTTACCACAACTGCAATACTGGTGACCTTATATCGGGCCGACCGGCTGATTTAAATCACCAACACGCAATATAACAAAGGCCATTGATGCTATAATTTGCTTGGCTGGATGCGCAACAGGATGGTCGAAGTCATGCCGCTACGTACTATATTTAGTAGGAAGAAAGCAAGCGCTACTGGTAAACTGTATAGTCGACAAATCTGGACCAATGTGCAGGCACTTGGCACGCCAACCCTGGGGGCGCTGCTGATCGGCATACCCTGCGCAATGTCTCAAAAGATCATTCGATGGCAAAGGAGCTGAAATGCAACTTGATGTATGGGAGTTCAGCAACCGCCGACCGCTCACCGTCCCATCAAAGGTTTGCCAAGACAACGGGTAGTGTTTGGCTGTCGGATTGTTTGCTGTCAGGAAAGATGCGTGTTCGGCGAACCGCCGTGGCGCTTTAGGACGGCAATAAGTGTGCCTCGTCGTGATCATCAGTAGCATGTATCAGAGCCTGATACAGGCTATCAGAGTTATCCCCCCACGCGCAATGACAAGTAACTTCTCGACAACTGCTTGATCGCTTATTGCAGCTTTCTGCACCAAAGTCTACCTTATCTTCAGGACTCAATTTCGATTTGCCAAATACCGAAGCGAAACCTATTCCTAATACAATGTCGAGTCGGTGGCTCCGTCACAACGGGAGCTCAAAGCCCCCACTATCTACGGCGAACAACGACTCAGATACATCACTACTTGCACGCGAAGGGGTCTACCTTCAAGAATTTGACCTCAAAAGAACTGAGGCAGACACAGATATCGACATCATCGCCATTCATGGTCTTGATACGAGGTCGCCAGACACTTGGACATGGAAAGACCCGCGAGACCCGAATAACAAAAGTAAATGGAAGAACTGGCTGGGCGCGGACATGCTTTCGGTGAAAGTGGATCGCGCCAGGATCTTTACGTGCGACTGGCCTGCTGACCTGCTCGTGTCATCCGATATGATCCAAATGGCGATTGAGGAGTATGCTGTGTCTCTGCTCGAGGGCATCAAGAGCGCGCTCTTCACCGGCACAACACGACCACAAGACCGACCTATTTTCTTTATAGCCTCCTGTCTCGGGGGTCTCATTTTGATAAAGGCCCTCGTGCATGCGGACGACAGAAGAAACAATTACTACCGTCTCAGAGAAGCTATGCGTGGCGTCGTCTTCCTCGCCACATCGTTCCGAGCGACGTCTTTTCAGGATGTCGCTGCCTGGGTAGAAATGGCCCTGAAGGCTAAGGCTTCCACTCAGGGTCGGGACGTGAGCAGGCTACTTGACAGTGTAAAGGGATCAATCTTTGAGCTAGAGGAAAGCGATACACTTTGCCTCTGAAGCGCTTAATACACAGGCAGCGCTACCTGACGAGGTATTCGAGGCTGTTACGGCGGGGCTTAGTGATGAGAATCAATTCATATGACTGCATGCGATATCGACGCTTAGCAGACGTGTGACGCTACCCGATAAGATGCTAAAGGCTGTGGCGGAGCGGCTCGACGACGAGAGCTGGGTCGTGCGAGAGGCCGCGGTCAAGGCCCTCACAGATAAGCACGAACATGTCCATCGCATCATTTGTACGCAGCCTCTGTTCACAAATTTCTATAGCGCTTGTCTCGAGAAAAGTTTCGATGAACAATTAAGTTGGTATGTTGAGAAAAACCATTGCTATATTAATGGGCCAGGTGGCGTCAGGCAAATATTTCTCGGCGTTCCAGAGAACGAGTTGAGGGAATGGATTAGCCAAGCGAAGCAGAGCCTCAATGAGTTGTAGTTATACTTTGTAAATGTTGATTGGCAGCGGAAAGATGGAAAACGATGGTTTGTCAATATTATGGAAGCTAATGTACGCTTTGATTGAGTGCCCGCAGGAAATATATCCAAGTTGGGATATTTCTACAAGATGGCCCCAAGTATTTGTGAAGGACAATCTTAGAAGTGCGCGTTTATATGCCCATTTAGTTAGTAGTCTGAGTATTCGACGAACATGACTTCCTGGCTCTACATGTTGCGCGCTTATTTAAACTCTGAGAGACTGCATCTCTTGGGGCCCGGCGGACAGATCGAGTTCGATCCATTACCTGAATTTGTGGACGAGTTGCTAAATGTAGTGCATGTATTTTAGATGAGCGAGGCTAGCATGAGGAAGCACTTCCTCGATTAGACTACTTTTGCCACTACAAACCGCGGTAGAACCCGCTGGTATCAATGGCTTCAGCAGCGCATCTTCCATTGATGAGAAAGAGGCTGAGCAAATAGAGATGGAATTTTCGAGGTGAATTCTGGTGTAAAAAGGACAGCTTACCTTTTGCGGAGTGGTGTACGTGACAGCTTCATGTGTTGGCAGTGTGGCTGACGCTAGTGGAGCGCTTCGTAGCCTTCCCCAATACCACCGCGACACGTTCGTCTTATGCCTGCTAACAGAACTATTAAAATGTCATTACCTCCCTTTCAGATACACTATCCAGTCTTTTTGGCATCAGCCGTCTTTCTGTTATATCGACTTTCTGCAGAGACCGTTAGGAAACATTGCCATGGCAGCTATCATCCAGCCTTCGTCCACAAGTCATCAGCCTAAGATACTGACAGCATCAGTGTTCCCATCAGTTTACCATTTCATTGTAACATCTATTTGTACGCATGGGAACTTTATTCTCATTGCGACTGATTTTGGGGGTGTTTATAAGGCCGATATGGAAGCTGGTTTGATCCACAAGATGGCACAAGTGGGGAGTGGTTGGAGAATTGTCTGTCGAGACAGGCTTGCAGTCTTGAGCAGCTTAAAAGGCGAAATTCACTTGCTCGATTATCATTCTGGGTATGAAACTCGGTTGACATTGAAACTGTCTTTACTAATACAATTATTTAGAGTTGTAGCGCAAACGATCCAAGCCCATGACGCTGGTGTACGATGTCTAGAGTTTCTAGATGATCGGACCGTCATCTCCGGGTCCAAAGACATGTCTATTCGCATATGGACATTGGGAAAGAATTCCCTCGAGAGACAAAATACTCTCATTGGCCATACTGCAGAGGTCCGATGCCTCAGCGCTGACGACAACCTCATCATTTCTGGCAGTCTCGATAACAACGCCCGCGTGTGGAATGCCGAGACAGGAGAATGCATCCATGTTCTGCGGGGTCACACCTCTTGTATTCATTTTGTTCAAAAAGGTGGAAATCGAGCTGTGACGAGTGCTGAGGACGGCTACATACGAGTTTAGAATTTGACTACAGGGTCTGTGATTGTTCGCCTCGATTGAGCCTAGACGCTGTTTTCGCTAATCCACGATTAGGCTCTGCGAAGCTGTCTTGGATGGATATGGACCCAAAGGAGTTCGGGTAGCTCCTGTGTACTTGGCCCGGGATACTCTTTTCGCAGGGACAGAAAACGGATCTGTTCAATCGTGGGATCTCAATATACTGCCGCCTGTTGGCAGTGTTGTCTCCCCAGCCCTTGAGGGCCTCCCGACGAACTTGGCAGTCTGCGGAGCGTCGTTGGTCTACGGCACTCGTGATGGGACAGTACATGTTGTGAATATTACATCTGGAGAGGTTGTCAGATACTGGGAAGAAGAGGCTCATGCAAGATGTATATTTGGAGTAGGCTTCTCTGGAGAGGCGAGGCCGGTAGCAGTATACCTCCAGGGCGGAGCTATCCATGTAGCCACCTTCTAGACCAATTCATTCGCAACGTCAATAGCCACACATTCCTCATTAATGGAATTACATATATATGATACATCTTGCTCTGACGACCACTTACTATTTCTTCTCTACCCTCAGGAGTGCTTGACATGCGAGCAAGCCCGGGCTGGGGTCCATGCGGCTCGCTCAGTCCAGCGTGCAGCAGGGTCAATATGATGAGCGTATAAAAGGATGCTGCTGCAGCATGGTGTGATGTATCCTAGACGTCCAGCCTGTTGATATGCCAACGCAAATTAAACTGAGATAAGGCTGTCAGTACCAACACCTTTTGGCCCAGCACAGTTTCACTAGCAGCTAAGGCTGTCGTTTGCGGCTTCTGCAATGCTTTTGCCTGACGTACGCTCAACTAACCGCTTGTTGATCCGTAATATTTGTGCTGCCAACGTGGCGGGCGAGGGGCGTTGTCCCGCTTGCAGGAACCTTTGGAAGGATCAGACTATTGGACAGTGGAACGCATCTTGCGCATGCTTTGCATGAGGCGCAAGAAAGATTACGTATTCTTCGGCACCACATCCGGAGTAGGATAGCAGAGAGTACTTGTGAGCCTCGGCCAACGTCTCGGCGAATACGTTGGTGAGAAGGATGGGTCGCTGCATTGCGCGTTGGTTTGGACTATGAGTATGCATAGATAGGTAGCTACTGGGCTCACAAATCGTCACCTGAGGTGAATCTAAGTGACTAGCA
This sequence comes from Beauveria varroae, assembly GCA_030780425.1. Classification (NCBI taxonomy): domain Eukaryota; kingdom Fungi; phylum Ascomycota; class Sordariomycetes; order Hypocreales; family Cordycipitaceae; genus Beauveria; species Beauveria varroae. Next base: position 39,714 of record JAPFUP010000187.1, read on the forward strand.
ATAATGAAGACGGTGTGAAATCAGCTTAAAGTGCGCCCGTTGAAAAGACCAGAATTCGTGCGGCCGATTAGCCGGGTGGTCGTGATCAATAGGGCCCAGGCTGGATGCCCCAGCCGTTCCTCAACTGCACACAATCCGCTGCCATATGAACATCACAGGCCCGTTGAACACAGCAGTCATTTCTCAAACAATGGCAACTAACAGAACGAGCACGGCTGCCATCACTGACGAGCAGCTTCGGGAGGTTGATGAGGCCGCGCCGCTGCTCGGCCATCACACCCCGCCACTGCAACAGAGCAGCCAGTCGCCGTTTACGCGCCCCGTATCGCTCGTGACAATTCTCATCTACGTGATATACTTTGTGACGCTCGAATTGTCCCAGTCTCTGCCCCGCACTGCGTTCCATCAGGTAGTCGAGGAGAATCTCTGCCGTGAAATGCATCATCGCACCGATGCAGCGTTCTGTGGTGCCGACAATGACGTGCAGTCAGCACTGGCCGTCTTGTTTGCGTGGCACAGCTCCGCGCAACTTGTGCCGGGGCTGCTTACCGCAATACCGTACGCTCTACTCGCGGATCGTTACGGTCAGAAACCGTTCATCATCTTGAACGCCTTCGGAATAGCTCTTGCCGCGGCGGGCGATAGGATTATCTGTATGTTTAAAATATTTGGCCTGTAGCTTTCTGTTTTAACACAATACAGGCCATTGGCCGCAAACATTTTCCGTTTATTCTCTTTGGGCTGCTCCTCTTCTCTACTTTGTTGGTGGAGGCCTCCAGGTTTCTAATGCTATGCTGTTTGCCAACGTCACAGGCCTTACTACCGACGCTTCGCGGTGCGTTGAAACTTTGACATTATTGTTTACTCAGCGATAGACGTCTTGGCTAATTGTTGAAATAGTCCTTCAGTCATCTCGGTCCTGATAACGCTTTCCTACGTGCCCCGCCTGATCGCCACGATGGCCATCTCCAAAATGATCCAACTTTACGGTCCTTGGCTGATGCTATGGCTTAGCCTCGGTTTTACCGTTCTTTGTCTGTTTTCAAATTGTTTCTTCCTTGAACCAAGGCAGAAGCCAAAGTCTTCGGCTGACGCCATCGCAAACGAAAGCAATGCCGACCTCAGCAAGGGCGGACTAAAGGCCCAAATTCTCAAAAGCTACCAGGAGACAACAGCTGTGTTCTCATATTTGCTCAAACAATGTGACTCTCGCGTCTTCAGGCTTGCAATCTGCGTGCTGGTGATGACACTGGCTTGGCAATCTAATGGACTCAGCCCACAGATCATGCGAAAAAGGTTTGGATGGACATGGGCAAGCGTCAGTATTCATATTCTTTTACACTTGCCTGTTATATACCAACGTTGATTCTCCTTGTAGCTTTCATATCTCACAGCTTTGGAGGTTGCTCTCTCCATCATATCATCCATGGTTCTATTGCCAGCTGGATCCTACATCATGTCCGCAAAGCTCTCAATGGCAACCGAGATGCGAGACATGATGCTAGCACGTTTATGCGGCCTCCTCTTCCTCATTGGATCGATACTAGTTATATCTGCATCTACAAGCACAATGATGCTATTTGGTTCGTTTCTGATTCGTGTCCATATAAACATTAATTGCTAACCTGATCTAGGCGTCGGCGTCTGGACACTTGGTACGATGTATAACCTAATTCTGAGGAACTTGCTTGTATTGGCAGTTGGCGAGAACTCAGTCGTCCTTTTTAGCTGTATCAGCACTGTCGAGATGATCGGTAACCTAGTCATAGCGCCACTCATTGCTCAGGTGTTTAAGTTCGGGTTGCAGTTGGGAAGCGTCTGGGTGACTATGCCAGTGATGATTGGCGGCGGCTTTTCCGTCCTCGCGCTTCTGTTACTTGGTCTCAGAAACAGCTAAAGCGTTGAATACTGGTTAAGGAATGTTTTTTTGCCATGTGTAAATATCCTTCGGAGCTTAGCTCGTCATCTCAACCAACATCGAACGAATAGTGATTGGCTATGGCGCGCCGTGTACCCGCGTCTTCACGTGCTGACACACGGCGCTTTTATGCTGTTGACTTTTCAAAATATATTTCTCACACTCCAATGCATGATATTTCCATGAATGGCCATTATTCCACGAGGAAGGCTCCGCTCGTGCCTTGCTCCGCATTTCGTGGTGCCCTCTTCCCGGCCGGCGCAGGCCCCAGCCGCGGCCTTGTTGGTCGCCACAGGGTCACTGCGCTCATCGTTACCATCAACGATGCCAAGGCTCTTTACATCGGCGGAGGGCTATAGCAGAACAATCAAAACGCCCCTCATATATTCTTCTTACATAGAGTCATCACTTTTGAGTTCATTATCAACAGTCATTCAATTATCAAGAATTCTTGTATCATGACTCGCGACATATATGCTCATACAGCCGTTGCTTAACAGTGGGTAGTCAGCCCAGCCCACAAATCCCTTGCTACCTCGCACCCTAGGTACTCAGTAGTTAGTTATTTGTCGTCAGCGCCACAACCTTGCAAGCTCTGACCGTCCAAACCGTCGTACATACCATCTTTAATTTGCTGGCGAAAAAGGAGCGAGACCCGAAACACACCAAACAACTCATTTGCTTCAGCTCGTCGCCGCTCACATCTCCTGTCAATCATTGCACTATTATCCTTCCCCATCCCCAGTCCGTCGAGGGATTCCAGGATGCGTGCTGCTTCCCATCACCACCGTCGACTCCTCTCCGCCGCCGCCGTCGCCCCCTCGACATAAGACCATGGCCAAGCTGTTGGCCTCCGCGCTGTCATGGCTTCTGCGCAAGCGACTGCTGCTCGTGCCGGTCGTCCTCGTCGCCGCCGGTCTCTTGCTGCTGCTGCGACAGTCCTCGCCGGCGCTGAGTCGCGTGCACTGGCGCAGCGACTGGTCCTGGGTCGACATGGGCTCGTCGGGCATGGCCCCGATGCGCCGCTACCGCTCCTTTGACCACGCCTCGGTCGACGTGCGCTTTCTCTCCCGCGACGACGCCCGCTGCAGCCGCGACCAGCTGTTTCTCGCCACGCGCGGCTCCGGCACCGAGCCTGGCGCCGTCATCCTCGACCACACCGGCGAGCTCGTCTGGCGCCAGCCGCGCATGGCCGCCGAGGTCCACGACTTTCGCGTGCAAGAGTACAAGGGCGAGCGGTTTCTGACGTTTTGGGCCGGCGCGCCGGATGGCGGCACAAAGCAAGGATCTTGGTACATGGTACGCTGTCCCGACGAGGCGACGCCATCTCGGCGCTACAAGCGTCACGGCGCAAGTAGTGCATCGCTGCGGTTCAAAGAGCTAATTGTGTGGTAGATGGACGACACTTATACGATCCGTCATAACATATCAGCGCCCGGTTTCGAATTTGGCGATATGCACGAGTTTGAGCTGACTCCCAACGGAACCGCACTCGTCACCATCTATAACTCAATCCCGGCCGATCTGTCCTCGCTCGGAGGCGCTGCGAAGGGCTACATACTCGACGGCGTCTTTCAAGAAATCGACATGGAAACTGGTAACGTGCTGTTTCAATGGCATGCTTCCGATCACATTCCTTTAAAAACATGCAAAAAGCCCATGAAGGGGTGCAGCGACGACCCGAAAAGGGCCTTTCTAGGCTGCGGCAACAGCCCCGACGCCGCTTTCGACTATTACCACATCAACAGCGTACAAAAAGACTCCAAGGGCAACTACCTCATCTCCGGCCGCCACACCTCTTCTCTCACATACATCAACGGCACGAGTGGCGAGCCCCTGTGGCACATGGGCGGCGACTTGAACCAGTTCGAGACCATCCCTCTCGGCACAAAGGTCCTCTTTGCGTGGCAGCACCACGCCCGACTCCACGACGACGACACCATCACGCTCCTCGACAACAATGCCTACGACCCGAATGCGCGGCGCACCGAGTCGCGCGGCCTCCGACTACAAGCCGATTTCGACAGCATGAACGTGACGTTGCAGACGGCCTTCACGCACCCGCAGCAAATCATGGCCTTTTCGCAGGGCAACGCCCAAGTACTCCCCGACTCGGGCAACGTGCTCGTCGGCTGGGGCAGCAGCGCCGCCTTCACCGAGTTCTCCGCCGAGGGCGAGGTTCTCTGCGACGCGCGCTTCGCGCCCGCCGCCCTCTTCTCCTTTCAGCCCCTCAGCTCGTACCGTGTTTACCGCGGGCGCTGGGTTGGCAAGCCGCAGGACGCGCCGCGCGTCGCCGTCGCGGGGCGGTCCATCTACGTGAGCTGGAACGGCGCGACAGAGGTAGCTGCCTGGCGGCTCCAGGGCAGGACGGCGGCAGGCGGCGGCGGCAGCAGCGACGAGGATGCGTTTGAAGATGTGGTTGAGATTCCCAAAACGCACTTTGAGTCCGAGTTTGCGGCGGCGAACCTGACGAGGTCGTATAGCAAGATTCGCGTGCAGGCCATTGACGTTGGGGGCGTGACGCTGGGGACGACGGCAGAGATCGATCCGCCCAGCCGCTTGTCATTGCTGATTGGCGCAATCAACCTGCTGCTCGTCGGGGCTTCGGCCGGTATCGTCCTCGGCTGCGTGCTGCTCGTCCTGGGTGTCATGTCGTGTAGGAGGCGATACAGCAAGACTGCGGGATACAAGCCTGTGGAAATGGATGATTTGAGTTAGACTGCATTCTTTTTTGTTCGGCTCGAATCGAGCTGCGTATTGCATTGCGGCGAAATATTTGTTGTATTTTCATCTTGTCTTTGCACAGCGTCTGAGTTTTCTTTCTGCCCGATAGACATCCTATGTAAAATAAAGTAGATGGCTTTCAAATTCACGATGCCTTGGAGAAGGCGTGGGTACACTTATCGCTCAACCTTAAGATGTGAATAGGTAACAAAGGCCAACGCTGCAATCAGCCAATTAAGGGCATTGCGTTTCTTGACTTTTTTTGGATCAAAACAATCTGTCCGGCGCAACCTGTCTAGTTTGTGCTTCTCCCTCTCTAGGCTCAGCAAGCTTAGGTTTCCAGATCTCAAACCTCTTCTCTTGTGCGAGGTTCAGCCACTCTTTGCACCTTGGGCAGCAGGCAGCCCATATGATCTCAATATGGTTTTACCTTTGTGACGAGATAGATTCTTACGTTGTGATAGATCCCTATATACAGACAAGAAAATCTCTTGCCTAGCGTTATTGCTTAATGGCTCGCCGTTTCAAGACCGCCGAGTTCTCATTTAGACAGTGAAAGTCGTGGGCGTCTAGACACGCCTCTCTGCTCAGCAGGGCCGCCGGATTCGTGCGCTCCACCATCTCCGCCTCGTAGCTATCCAGTGCCTCCTTGAGCGACGCCTCTCCCGATGAGACCTTGACCAGCGCGTTACACAAGTTCCGCGCGTCGAGCAAACCGTGATTGGCCGCCTCCCCGCGGTACATGGTCATGGCGTGCGCGGCGTCGCCCGCGAGCGAAACGCGGCCGCCGCGGTTATCCCACTGTTGGCAGGGCCAGTCCTGCAGCAGAATCTCCGCCACCTCGGCGTCATCGGGCGTCAGCTTTCGCACGACATCCCGCAGTGTGGGGTGGAACTCGGCGGCGCGGCGCTGCATGACGGCGACGCGATCGGCGTCGGACGCGGGCACCTCGTCGGCGGGCGTCTTGGCAAGCCAGGACTGAATAACCTGGAACTTGTAGGCCTCGCGGCCAGTGCCGAGCGTGCCATTGATCTCGGGGCTGTCTAGGAGCGAGATCCAGAGGTAGTTGCCGGTGGAGGGGTGGCAACCTTGGAAGAGTAGCGGATCGATGCGCAGCAGCGGCTGAGCCTCGGCGGCGGGCAGCGTGATGCTGGCGCCGAGCAGGCGTGCGGGCAGCTGGTAGTTCTGGTACGCATCCGGTAACAGAAACTTGCGCGTGCGGGAGCCGGAGCCCTCGACGCCGACGAGCAGGCAGCCCTCGGCGGAGGTGCCGTCGGAAAAAGTGGCGCAAACCACGCCGTCCCGAGAAGTGTCGATAGCGTCGAGGCGCTTGCCCCAGCGAACGTGCGCGGCTACGTCGCGGAGGAGCAGCTTGCGCAGCTTCTCTCGGTTCACGCGGCGGCGGTAGTTGGGCGGGATGTGAAACTTTGGCTCAAGCGTCTCGAGGTTGAGAAAGACAAAGTTGCCCGTGTCGTTGCGGCCGACGCTCGGGTCGACCTGGACGCCGTCGATGCCTTCTATCGTCTCGTCGTCGAGGAGCTCCTGCAGAAAAGGCAGCGCCCAATGGAGGGTAATGGCCCAGCCATGCGGGCGGGCGTCAATGTGGTCGTCGCGTTCGTATATCTGAAACGGGATGCCATGCTATCAAAAGGGAAGGTCTCCAATTAGTCTTGGCGGACGGACGAGGGTGCGCGCCGAGTGCGGGTTGGGTTGGGAGGGGTCGTTGGTTTTGTCTTATTTTACCTTTTTAAGGCCGTGCGCGAGCGCCAGACCAACAACACCGGCGCCGATGATGAGGACCGGCTTATCCATGATGGGTAACTGCGGCGCGCAGGGTCTTTGAAATCCCAGATGCGACGATGTCTAACAATGTCGCATGACGAGAGGCCGAGCAGGAGGGGGAGGGGAAAAGAGAGGGGCGGTGTCAAAATGCGCGAACAAGAGGGATGAAGAAATGAACGAGAGAGGGGCAGGAACGAACAAAGAACGGGTGTGCGGCCGCAAAACTGCAAAGTGGCTTGGCCGGAGCGGGTGCGGCGTTTGGCCGCGGCGTTTGGTGGTGGCGGGCATCGGGCGGCGGGACGAGATTGAGTTTGTAAAGTTTGTATGAAAAAAGGGTCAAAGAACTATTCAGACCAGATCGTGGACAGATTTGATGAATGTACAAAGTAGGAAAGTCACCGGATTTCCCAGACTGCACAACGATAATTTTACCAATTGGTGGTAATGCGGGCAGCTCGCCCCAGAGGTTCACGCAAAGGTCAGCCGGAACAACGAGGTACCTCGCCAATAAGCTACAAGACGCCTGCAAGGCACGTAATACCAGCAGCCAGACGAAATAAAGACAATGGGAAATGATGCCAGTCAGAGTTGTCAAACAAAGTCCAGTATATGTAACAAGGAAGATGACACTCTCCACTGCTCCGTCGCATTCAAATGGTCTGCCTACCACGGTTAACTTGGATTGGATTCTCGGGAGCCGTTGGTGGGTGTTTTAGCGGCCAAGTAGCGGCCGGTGGCGCTGTAATTAGCAGGCGAGCGCCGCAACCAGCCAGCCGCGGCCGTCGGGAAGTGCGCGCGGAGCGCTGTGGTGAGCCGGCTCTGGGCGGGTGTTTGTTGATGAGACCGGCCCAAGCAGCAGAAGAAGAAAGAACTCGATAGTGGGTCGTCTTTGATACTCGGTGACAGTAACGAATTGTTATTGGTGGTCTACAGACAAGTTCGCACCGAACTTCCATCTAAACTACCATTTTTGCAATGTGGGCCTGCGACGGCGGAATGCCATCATGGGTGCATGGTAACTCGCTGCCAGCAACTTTTGCAGCTTGATTACGACGGACCTTATTTCATATATATGGCTGTCGCTGCATCTATACCATCCCACCCGCACTCTTCTGCAGCTCCTCATACTCTCTTTCGCCTTTTTTGACCATTCCGTAGCTTCCTCCACATCCCCCTCGCCTCCGCCCATCATGGCCGACAAGTCCCATGAACCCGTCCAGCCCATCCACCCCTCGATGGAGGGCAAGCTGGACCCCGTCTTTGTCCAGCTTTACAACGAAAACGTCGCCTATAAACCCAACGGACCCATTGACCTGGCCGTCCTGCGCAAGCACTACTCCCAGCTTTACAGCTACGGCACCGGCCCGGCCCCCGAGGCCGCGCGCACCTACGATACCACCTTTCCTCTCGACGATGGCGCCGGCACCGAGATTGGCCTGCGTGTCTACGAACCCGCGTCGCCGGGGCCTTGGCCCGTCCACATCGACTTTCACGGCGGCGGCTGGGGCCTCGGCGACCTCGAGACCGAGGCGCACATTTGCAAGCACATCAGCCACCAGGCCAACGTGGTCGTCATCGACGTCGACTACCGCCTAGTCCCGGAGCACCCGTACCCGACGCAAATCACCGACTGCTGGGCGGCGCTGCAGTACGTCCACGCGCACGGCGCCGACAAGTTCCGCATCAAGCCCGACAGCATCTCGATTGGCGGCGTGTCGGCAGGCGGCTGCATCGCGCTCGCCCTCGCGCACCTGGCGCGCGACGCCGGGCTCCCGCTGCGTCTCGTGGCCGCCGGTACGCCTGTCATTGACGACCTGCCCGCCGCGGCCGCTGATTCGCCGTACGCGTCGATGCGCGAAAACGAGTTTGCGCCGACGCTCAACTGGGCGCGCCTCGCCTACTTCAACCGCTTCAAGTTCCCCGAGGACCCTGTCGCGGCAAAGGCGGCCAAGGACGAGATGGGCTGGTTCGCCAACCTGCTCGACGCGGACAACATGAGCAACCTACCGAGGACGGTTATCTACACAGCCGGCGCGGACCCGCTGCGCGACGAGGGCGAGGCGTACGCGCGCAAGCTGCTGGAGCACGGCAACGAGGTGATTGTGAGGCGGTTCGTCGGCGTGCCGCATCCGTTTATGCACATGGACGGCCGCTTGAAGCAGGGACGCGAGTTTATAGACGAGACGGCACGTTACGTGCGTCTGGCCCATTGGGACTGAAAGCTAATGAGGAGTATCATAATGAATCTCGTGTAAACCTATAATGAGCTGTTTCAAATGTTTTTTTGCGGGCAGCTGTTGCTCATAAATTATCATAGTGAAATTCGCGTTATCAATAGCACTAGCAGGCTGAAGGCTTGAGAGTTGAGACAGACATGTCGAGACGCAGTAGAATGAAACTGCCCCACCGTCATGTGTCGCCTTGTCCGAGAGGCTTGCAGTAGAAGCTGCACAGAAGGTCAGCTGTGGCTGATAGAGGCGCTCCCACGTGTTTCGGCTGCGTTAGATTTCGTCGCGGAGTTGAGTTATTGGCGAATGCCTGACAGAATGTGTGCTTATCTGTACTTGTCTACTATTGATGACATCTGCCGTAGTCATCACATACGAATAGTAAAACCCGTGGCTGGCAACAGAAGATGGCTGGTGGGCCGTTAAAATCGGTAGTGGATTTTCTGGACACGTTTTTTTCCATATATGAGCAGTATTGATAGCAGCCTGAAAATACTAGGTAAAACTGATCAATATTTATCTGGTCAAACTGGTGGCGCCAGAGCAAACCGTGCGGAGAAAAGCTGCAGGGGAGGCGGGCGCACTGTGATAGGTTGAGGGGTGCTGTAGGCGGGGCCGTGTTGAGGGGGGATGTAGCCCTTGTCGACTTGACATTATCGGGTGAGCACTTAATAACAGGAAGCATTAATTCTTTTGGCTTGATGAGAAGATCCATTTGTCGCGTGGTTACGGGGAGGCAATCCCGGACGATATGGCGTGGGATTGACTGCAAGTGCTGGGTGACTTTTACGGGTGAGTCTTGACTGGTCCATTTGTCGCGTGGTTATGGGAGCCAATCCCGCCAGATATGGCATGGCCCGTAATACTGGGCGAATTTTACTGGCTGACCAGGGTCCAGCAGAAGTCTGCGGGACCGCATCGCGCGGGATTTTTGGCATTGGTTCGCCGTCTGGAGTCTAACACAGTCTACCTGCCTGCTGGTAACGCCTCGCAGCATGCAGCCCGTCTGCAGACGAGGGGCGATGATGCCGTCAAGCAGGAGAGAGCCCTGACAAGCTGACAATGCAGATGATGTGCATTTCTGCATCTGCTGCACACAAACGAGCTGGAAATGCTTCTCTGATGCTTCTTTCATTCTTCTTCTTTGCTCGTTTCTGTAATTGTCCCCAAGCCACCAGCCTCGGCGGTTTCCTAAAAGAAAATACAGTGCCACACCACCATCCCGCACTGTCACCCTCGCAACCTCGCTAACCCCCAGCACTTCCCCCTGTGATTCCTATGGCTCTACGGATAGTGGTATGCCTCTAGTGGTGTGCTCAATCCCCCTCGCCTCGAGAAGCAAGCCTCGCCGCTCAACAACTAAGCCTACCCAGGCCACCGGCGCCGCGAGCAAGAAAAAAAGAAGAGGAGATCTGCACCCTTTTCGCTTCTATCCCGTCAAGTTCTCCCGTGTTTTCCCACTTTCCACCGCCTAAGACGGGGTCTAGTAGGGTACGTGGGTGGATATCACAGATCACCTACAGACTTAGCCCAGCCAGTCGCCCCCATCTCCCGCTGACCAAGCCCGCTCTCCATCGCCCATCAACCCATCAACCCATCAGCCCGTCAACCCATCACTGCTTCGCCCCCAAGTCCATGCCGATGCTCTTCTCTTCCTCGCCTTTTCCTCTTTGCTCCTTCATCGCCGTCTGCCCATCGTCTCATTCCTAGCCAGTTTACCGCAAATCCACCGATCTCCCCGCCTGCCCGCCTGACTGCTTCCCCTCCTGCAGACAAGCCCTCGATTCCTCCCTATCTCCGCGACCTCGGCTCGACCCGCCTTTCAACACAAAGCGATCAAAAAAACGCACACCCCCTTCTCCCTCCGTCAAGAGACATCGACACAGAATCTCGCTCCCATCGCTCTTTTCGCTCTTTACAGTCGACGAAGCCATGGGCTCCGACAGCCGGCCTGTGTGCCATCGCTGTGCCCAGATCAAGCAGGCCTGCGACGGCAACCTACCCTGCGCGCGATGCGTGCGCCTCAGTCTGCCCTGCATGCCCCGGGATGCCATCGGCGCCGGCGACGGCTATCCTGGCGCCTTGGGCGACATTCCCAAGGCCCGCATCCGCCGCGTCCAGACCGGCTGCCTCATGTGCAAGCGTCGCAAGAAAAAGTGCGACGAGACCAAGCCTCGCTGCGGCGACTGTCGACGCCTCTGTCTCGACTGCGCCTGGCCTGCCGAGCGCTCCAAAGACAAGTCTCCGACTTTGGATGCGCGCAAGGAGTCGCTTTCGGAAAAGCTCGACGGCGACCCGACCATTATAGATATTCCTCTCCGTCAGAGCCAGAGCCCCAGCCCCAGTGCAACCAGCTCGCCGCGCTCCAACGCAAGTGCCAATAGGAGAAGCAACAGCAATGCAAGCAGCTACCACTCGGATGTCAAACCAAGATTTGCCGTCATCAAGCAGGATAACTCGACCTCGGATGCCGAGGCGCTCTCCGATAAGGTCTCCTGGGATCTGTCCACCTCGCCGCCGGCCTGGGTAGAAGCCTTCACACCCGTCAGCAACGGCAGCACCCACGACGCTATGGATCACAACCAGCCCACGCTCTCCGTGTATATTCCGCAGCTGCTTCCCCAACTACAAACCACAAATGACCGCGCCTTGATGAACCATTATTCCACCATAGTCTCGTCCATTCTATCACGAAGAAACTCTACCAGCAACCCATATAATCATTACCTTTTGCCCATGGCGCAGGGCAACGACCTTGTTCTTCACTGTATTCTCGCCCTGTCGGCGAACCACTGGCGCAAGCTGCAACCGACGTTGGGTGGCAGGGGTCTCTATCACCAGGGTAAAGCGGCATCAGCATTGGCCCAGCTGCTGCCACACGTTGACAAGCAGAGTGCGGACATTGCTCTCGTCGCAAGTCTGCTGCTCTGCATGACCGAGTTGTTTGACGGCACGAGCGAAGGATGGAAGCTGCATCTCAAGGGCGCCAAACGGCTCTTGATCACCCTCATGACTCAACAAGGCGAAATGTTGACGGGACATTACAAGTTTCTGCTGCGACTGGCTCGCTTCCTCGACTCTGCCGCCACGACATCTACCTGTCGCCCTCCTCTCATCGGCGATGAGGAAGCCGAGGCCGCAGCGCTCAACCGCCTCTCATTTAGCCCAGATGAAGACGACTCGGCCGTGTACGGCATCCCAAAGGAGCTTTTTCATCTTCTCGATCGCGTCAACACGCTCGCCGACAAGCGCAAAACGCGCGTGGACCGCGCCTCCGAGGCCGCCTTTCGCGAGGAGGCACAGCAAGTTGAGGAGCGCATCAACCACTGGTCGTACGAGTACGGCGGCATGTCGCGCGCAGTCTACTCGCTTTCACCCGGCGGCGATGACGTGCTCCATGCGGCTGTGGCCTTTGAAAACGCCGTCCGTCTGCGCCTGCACCAGGTCGTCGAGGGCTACGAGCTCACGGACCCCAAAGTCGACCAGTGCGTCGGGGCCATTCTTGACGCCGTGCAAAAGATTCGCTACGGCAGCCCGCTCGAGGCGTGCGTGCTGTTCCCGCTCGTCATGGCCGGTGGCGCGTGCTCCAAATACGAGCACCGGTTGATTATCCAAGACAGGCTGCTCGTCATGGAGAGGACGTGCGGCTTTGGGTACGTGTTTAATGCGAGGGATCTGGTGGAGCGTGTGTGGTCGAGGAGAGATGACACGGCGGGGACGGGTGCCATTGTGAATTGGGCGAGGATTCGATATGAAGAGATGCATGGGCTGGTTGTCTTTTGAAAGGGCGACTTTTCCCCTTGAACAATAACGCAGATAGACTTTTCTTTTGGCATCTCACGAACACTATGAGCGGCGCTGATTATATAGATATACCAACATACCACGAGTTATACCACTTACCAATGTACCACGGATATTACCTCTTAAGCATACCTGAATTATACCACTCACCGATTCGACTTGCTCTCCGTACCTGTATCGCCCGTCTCCTTTTGCCACGCGGCCACAACCTCTGCAATGTGCGCCTCCATGTCATAGCCGCACACCTCTTCAATCGTCAGCTTCCCAGGCCGATCGCTCGCACTGCTCCAGCCGATCCGCTCGCTAATGTCCGTTCTCGCCCGCCGACTCGCCTCCTGCACCCTCGTCGCCCTCTCCTTCCTCACCCTCTCATACAACAACAGCTTGTCCCTTATACTGCCCACCACACCAACGTACCGCTTCCCAAACAGGATGCCCAGCGCGCCCGCGTCCTCGACGGCCATGCACGCGCCCTGCGACTGGTCCGGCATCATCGGGTGCGCGGCGTCGCCGAGCAGCGTCGCCACACCGCGCGTCCAGTGCGGATAGGGCGCGTGGTGCTGCAGCCGCCAAATGTGCACGTCGGACGCGTTTTCGAAAAGGAGACGCAGGCGCGGGTCGAGGGTCGGAAAGGTGGCGGCGAGCTGGGCGCCGGTCGCGGCCGTGTGCCAGCTGCTGCTGCTGCTGCTGTCCGGCGGAAGAAGAAGAAGAAGAGGCGTTTTTCGAGGATGGGTAGAAGCAGTAGCAGCTGACGACGGAGTTGCCGGCGCACGGGCTCATGACAATCTTGTCGATGCCGTCGCCGCCCCAAAACTCAATCGCGGAATCGTCGGCAAACGCGACCAGCCCGAGCTCGGCGAGCTTGTCGCGGGTGATGATGCAGCGGTAGCAGCACGACTCGGACGGCGTCACGTCGGGCGTCACGCCAATCTCGCCGCGCATTGTGCTGCGTATGCCGTCCGCGCACACCACCACCTCGTGCCTCTCCTCCTCTCCGTCTTGGAACCGCACCACGCCCGTCTCCGGATCCAGCGCCGTCGCTCTCCGCCACGTCTTGAGCACGGCCGGCCGCCACCGCCGTCTTTTTCAGCACGCGATGCAGTTCCACGCGGTGCAGGTTGTAGTAGTCGGTGCCGAAGCGCGCGCGATAGTCGCCGAGCGGATACGTGCCGACGACGGCGCCGCTCGTCCAGTCGTGGCGGATCAGGTTACGCAGGGTGACGGGCCGCGCGGCGGACAGGTCGACGTCCCAGGCGGCGAGGAGGCGCGCGCCGTTGGAGGCGAGGGAGAGGGAGGCGCCGACTTCGTTGACAAAGGCGCGGCGCTCGTAGACGGTGACGGAGTGGCCGGCGCGGCGGAGGGCGATGGCGGCGGAGAGGCCGCCGAGGCCGGCGCCGATAATGGCAATGTCGTACACGGCGGGACCCGGGGAGGACGTCATGGGGTGTCTATAGGAAGTGCCTTTCTTGGGAAGTGGGAAAAATGAAAAAAATAAAAAATAAAATAAAAAATAAAAAGGTACGGCGTGGATGAGAAAAGTTTCTCTTCAGGTTTTAGAGTAGTTGGAAAAGCAGGAAACAAAAAGTCACCGAGAACAGGAAGAAGACGCCCAGTTTGTTCTTTGCTACTCCTCCTGGGCGGAAAGGCTTTCCGCCTCTTTTATTTCCTCCCCCTTGGATCTCGTCAGGCCCGCGGTTCACCCAGAATCGCGGCGGTATTGGCCGTGACTAGGTTTCGTGGAAACATGTCCATGCATGCACGGCGCGCGCGCAAAGAAAAGCATGAAGCCATATTTAATTCGGTTCCCGTCGGTCCCTTGCGGCTCTGGGTAGTTGACTCGAGCTAACTAGCTTGTTGCCTCCGATCCGCGGCGTTGTGTGTGTGTGTGTGTGGTTGTTGCCAAGAGCGGTCCATGCAAGCACCGCCGGCGCGGCGATGCGACGGTGCGGCAGCTCCGGCAGAAGCACCGATGTTGTTGATCCCCCTCTGTGGCTGTCAGCCGTGCGGCGGGGGAGGGGCCGTCTTTTTTTTTTTTTTTTCTTTTTTTTTTCGTTTTTTTTCTGGCAAATTCTTGATTATGGCATCTTCATGATCCATCATCGCTGTCAGGTAGGACAATCTGTCATAAATAGCCTCAAAACCCTTGTACGCAGGTTGCCCTCAAAGTAATATGTGATTGCGCTAAGCTCACGTAACTATACGAGCAAGGCCTCGATAATAAGGGCTAGAAACGAATGATCCCTATAATAGGGAGAAGGTTCCTAGAGGTTATACTTGCAAAGTAATGGCGAGGCCATCAGGGATACTATCGAGGATATTGGGGATACTGTCAGGGATTTACCTGAAGCCTCGCAATGTCTTAGTTATCTATTATGTCTTCAGGGCTCTACTTCAATCCAAGAGTACTCCGAGATTATACGTTTATTTTCTGCAGGCGCCTCCATACGGAAAGGCATGCCGTCTGTCCAAGTGAGACAATCGTACGTAGCCGTCGTCTTTGCGAGTACATTGGCCGCATGTGAATCGGGCCTGTATCGTGACTGCCCTCGTCGCACCACAGCCCAATCAAACTGCATCTAACTTGTAAAGTATAATAATGATATCTCTTTGAGCCGCATGCATGTGGGCGAAAACCCCTCTTCTCTTGTTCCGCAGGCATGTCTCATCAGCACTAGTTCTAACGTCGGCCACCCACTTAGGAGCCAACCTACTTAGGAGCCACAAAAACGCGTCGCCACTATCCCCCTCACCCCTTTATAACAACCGTAATATCTTACGTAATAATTATTATTATCGTCTTAAACTTTATTAGGATCAACATAGAAGCCCGATATACCGAAAATGACCTTTAAAATGCCATTTAAGACGTAATTAGTGGCCTAAGCCACCGAGAAGCTGCGAGACGCTAGGGAATCCCTTAATAAATACTTAGTGGCCGGCTAAAGGGAAAGTAACTTAAAAAAGACGCCTATAAGTCAATACAACGCCTTACAAGTATTTAAGAGACGCATCTTAAGGGCTAGATCCTAACTTAGGATGCCGCCAGCCTCTCTATAACACATAACCAAGTCTAAGAGATGGCTAGGAAAGTGGCTACCCTTAACGGCGATATAAGACTAATTAGTAAGAACTAGCTATAAGGATTCTTATATTAAAACCCTAAGGTTAAGACCTTAAGAGGTAAGAGAATTAATATAAAGAGGATTAATAATATATTAACTAACGCTATCTAGGAATTCTTCTACCTTCTAACCCTACTAGTACTTCATAATATCCCTCTAAAGCACTAATATAACATAGACAAAACAGGGCTAGTAATAGGCTAGCAAAAGAATAGCCTAGTACTAGGATTATTAAAGAAGCAAATTATAGTAAAGAAGTAGTCTAGGCTTTAATATTAGACTATAATTATTAAGTATATCTTAGCTACTAGGAGGAAGCTTAACCTACTAGTTATCTTCTAAGGTAATAGTATTTAATAGTAATACTTTCTAGATAACCTTAAACTATATACTTACTAGTACTTTAAGGCTATAAGGAAGGGCTAGACAAGTAATAATATCACTATTTACTAACTAAAGACAGTCTTTATCCTAGAAATAAAGCCACACCTAGGAAGCCGCCACTTATTAGTTATTAATAGCTATAGTAGTTATTATATAACTAAATTTCTATAGGAATATTACTAAAATAACATTTTTATCCTATTCCTACTAGTATATAGTAGTCATATCCTTTAGCCTCTTAATATAGCCGTCTTTAGCCTTATAAAGAGGTATTATATAGCCTATCTTAGCGTATATCCTATAATCGCTAATTTATCACTACTAGGTAAGAGGATTTTTCTAAAGTATTATTTAGAGGTATAGGAGCTTAGAATTACTAAAGTAAATATTCTTACTAGCTAGCAGGTAGTAGGACTTTAGCCTATTAATATTATAAAGCTATTACTTAGTCCTTTACTTCTTTCTAAGGCACTATAGCCACTAGCCTCTTAAAAGAGGCCTTAAACGCCTCTAATAAGCTAGAATATTAATATATTTACTCTATCTAACGCCTAAGGCGTCTTAAGGCTTTTTTCTAGCCTCGAGCGTACTTAAAAAACGTCCCCTACATACCGCCTAATTAAGTAGAAGATATAGAAGGGTCTTAATACATAGAATAGTGTTATTATTACGTTAAAGATATAGATAAACGATCTTTAGGAATAGGCTACTAATCTATAAGCTAAAAAGCGTAAGAAAGTTATACCTAATCTAAATAAAGCGTTCGTCACAGTCCTTAAGGTCGATAAGGCACGTCGTTAGCTTAACGCGTAACTCCTTAGTATAGAAGAGGAAGGGATAATTAATTATTCTAATGCTAAGATCTCTAATAGTGAGGCTATTACTGCATAATTATTTGATAATTAATTTAATTTATTTATGGTTGTTATGAGGTATTTTGGTAGTAGGTTCATGATGTGTGGTGGTGGCTCCCAAGTGGGTTGGCTCCTAAGTGGGTGGCCGACGTTAGCGCCATTGTCGTCGTGCCATCCCGCGGACATGTGGCCCCATGTGCATGCAGTTCAGCATTAATACATGTCCTGAAAGGCATCGACATGAGCGTCGAGGTCATCGCGCTCAATTCAGCTGCGTGCGATGTAGGTTGTAATCGCGGTCACATATATCGCACGTGGGACTGTGTTGAACTGGGGTTTGCGTCGACTGCAGCTCTGCAGCTACGTCTTGTTGCCTTGTTAGCAAACAGAGCAAACCAGGCGCTGTCCTCGGCATCAATTAACCAGAGGCATCGAGCATACAAGTTCAATGGTAATTGAAGAGGTCGAGGAACCAAGATACAGAGCAGGGATCCTCGGTATTGCGCGGCTGACAAGCCGCCCACTTTATTCTTACCCATCTCCGAGAAGAAATCGGCGAAAGCCGGCCTCTCACACCGATGGACGTTGGGGCTACGGTGAGCATTAGCCTGACGCTATTTCAGTGTACACCATGAATTTGTTTCCCCAGATCAGGGCCATACAATGTTATGTTGATAGCTCAGTTGAGCTTGGCGTCACTTGAGACAATGAGTAATGTTTCATTGTTGTGGCGGACCGTACTTGGGCCACCGACTTACTTAAGTTCAAGGCAGGCCACCAAAACCCCATTACCGAGTAGCCGCGTCTCAAACCGGATTCTCGTCAAGATCTTTGTATTCTTGGCGAATGATTTTGAACACGTCCGTCGGAGGCTAGAACCAAGCTTTTGTTTGCTTATTTGCTTGTTCCTTTAGCGTCTATATAAATCGCTCGCGGCCCACGAAGATACCCGAGATCAGTGTCGCTCGGATACAGAAGAAAAAAGAAAAACAAAGACATGCGGCATTCTAGCATTGCTATCCGTCACCAGTAGCTAACTGGTGGCGAGAAGAGCGGTAGAGTTTCGAGTCACAACTCTCACTTCATTGGGCATTTGATCCGACTTGTCTGTAATTAATCAAGACATTGCTGACCGAGGACCGCAAATATACCCATCAAAAGCGCCCCTCTTTCGCAAGGGCGGAAAGTTTCTACAACGGAACTATAGCTGCATCATCCCAATCATTATCAGGTCTTGCGGTAAGACGTAAGACGACTGGAATCGATTTCAAATGATGGGTTTCTGGGCCTATGGGCTGGGTCAGAGCTGGCTCTTACAACCCTACACTTTGCTTATTGTTATCACTCCCATCACTTCTTTACCCGATGCAGGACGCCACGGCATTTCTTCTCTGAGCTTCGCAACGCCCACCAACGCACGCATACTTGACCGTTGGTGTCGCGGGTAAGGGCCCAACATATTGTTCCACCGCGTCGAAATTCGCAAACTCTCGTTTACGACGCCACGTTTTATTTTATTTCTCGGTTCCTAATGCGAGCGGATCAGCGCCCGCCCAACCAAACTTGTCTCAGAGTAGCCGCTGGTCGCGCCGGGAAGAGAGCCCTCGTTAGGTGAATTTTGGTCTTTCAAAAAAACCCAGACTGTCAACAGTAGTGGTGCATCGCGATTGGAGGGCCTCATCTGCCGGGTCAGAGGTTTTGCTACAAGAGCGCCACGAAGCCCGACAACGTGGTCCAACGGGATCCGCGACTCTGGATTCCTGAAGTCAGGCAGTTTGAAAGGACAAGACGAGCCAACACAAAAGACTTGCCACTTGCTCTCTTTTCGCACTCATTTTTTTTTTCTTTCTCCGATTTGTGTTTTTGTGTTTATTTGTTTCTCTATTAATCAGCAGCACACTCGCACCAATATTAAAAATGGTGGTCATGGAGGATTCAAGCTGCGAATCCAGCCAGGCGCCCCTGATTCGGTGCGACGCGGCCGAGCTGCAGCGCATATACCGAAAAATCGACTGGGTCGTGCTGCCGCTCATGTTCATGTGCTACTTTCTCGAGTTCCTCGACAAGATTCTCATCGGCTACGCCAACGTCATGGGTCTCGAGGCGGACCTATCCCTGCGACCGGGTCAGTTCCAGTGGCTCGCGACGGCTCTATACATTGGCATGGCGGCCGGGCAGCTGCCGCAGGGCGCGCTGATCCAGCGCTTCCCCGTCAGCCAGGTGCTCGGGGCCAACGTGTTTGTCTGGGGCGTGGCCGTGTGCTGCATGGCCGCGGCGCGCGGGTTCGCGGGCATCGCGGCGTTGCGGACGCTGCTCGGCGTGGCCGAGGCCGTCGTCGCGCCGGCCCTCATCATGGTCACGACGCAGTGGTACACGAAGCGGCAGGCCGTCCCGCGCATGGGCCTCTGGTACAGCGGCGTCGGTGCCGGCCAAATTATCGGTGGCCTCATCTCCTGGGCCGCCCAGCACGCACCCGCCACCGCGTCCTTTTCCAGCTGGCGCGTCATGTTTGCCGTCGCCGGCGTCGTCAACCTCTTGACCGGCGTCGCCGTCTTTTTTTTGCTACCAAAGTCCCTAGAGACGGCCACGTTTCTGAGTGAAAAGGAAAAGGACATTGTCCGGGACGGCCTGCTCCTGGACCAGGCCGGCAACGGCGCCAAGGTCTTTCACTGGTCGGGCATCCGCGAAGCAATGGGCGACTTGCAGGTCCTGCTCTTTGTGCTCTTTACGCTGGCCACCGTCATCCCGGGCGGCTTCATCACTAGCTTTTCTGCCGTCGTGATTCGGAGCTTTGACTTTAGCCCCAAGCATTCGGCTCTGCTCACCATGGTGTCGGGTGTCGTGACGATCTTCGGCACGACCGCGTCCACCATGGCAATTTTGTACAATTTTCCCCGCTGGATCGGCATCGTGCTGCTACTCATTCCCAGCATGCTGGGCGCCGGACTCATGTCCTTTGCCAAGGCCAAAGCGGCTGCGCTCGCCGGTGTGTACCTGGTCAACCTGGACATTGCGCCGCTCGTGTTGATATTCAGCATGATTGGTGCCAACGTCCGAGGATATACGAAAAAGGTCTTTGTGACGGGCCTGGTGTCGTTTGCCAATGCGTGCGCCTGCATCATCGGGCCGCAGACCTTTCGCCCGGAGGATGCTCCGCAGTACATTCCGGCCAAAATTACCGTGTTTTGCGTCACCGGAGTAGGCATTGTCATTGCGGTGCTTTTGCGGATACTGTATGCTGTGCGCAATCGTAGGAATGCGGCGGCGAGAAAAGCGGCAATGGACGCAATTGCGCGAGGCGAGGCCGACGCCAAAAAAGTGCTGAATGAGGAAGAAACAGATCTAAAGAACAACAAGTTTGTCTACATGTACTAGACAAGAAGGGCAAAGGCCCTGGAATAGAATACTTTGCAAGGCAAGATGGCCTCGAAGGGAATGCAAGTGATTAGAAAAGGAATCAAAATCTCTGTAATTTACAAAGTCACACAGATGGTATGTTGGGTAACGCACATGTACAAAGATACAAACCACATGGAATCAAAGGTGGGCTTTGCGGCGAAAATCGAGGGTCTAGTATACGTAACACAGCAGATATCAGAATGGCCGCAAGTTGCAGTCGTGTTCTTGTAGCGAACTGTGTTCTAATGCCCAAGTGCATAAATCGGATTCTAAATTTAGGCTGCGGTAGGTGCATGCGCGAACCGCTTCCCTTGATCTACCAACGATCTAGTTAGTTGCTGATATGAGACGGTCATTCTGGGGAAAGTGGTGCCTGAACCAGACCAGGTGGAGTTGCGGCAGAGTTGCAGGGTCAAAGGAATTCAAGCATGACACAATACACATGGATTCGGGACGGAAAATGTGCGGCATCGTATGATTTTGAGACGCATCCCGGCAAACGTCATCCCACTCTAAGACACGACTTGAAAGCCCCTCTCAGCTGGGCCAGCAGCAATGTCCGCTGGTGCCTCGGAGTGGTGAGCGCTAACTGATGGTTATCCGAAGCAAGCCAGGAGCGGAAAATAGCCCAAACCAGCATCTGTAATGCGTACGTTAGTGAGTGGTCCACTGTCAACGGGGCGGGCAGAGCATCTGTAATTCGTACGTTAGTGAGTGGTCCACTGTCAACGGGGCGGGCAGAGTCGGTTCGCATGCCCTCGCCTCATAGTCATGACATTCGTCGTCGGGTATCGGAAAAGACTGTGAAAACGGCACCGGCTAATAATACGATTCGCATTCCTGTGAGACTTGCATCGGCGGGTCGCATCTCCGCTGTCTTACTCTTGCCACGATCTGATGGAGCCCATAAATTTATGTACTCGGTTCAGCGAAACAAAGTCCAAGAGAAAATTGGGGGTTGCATCTCGGATCAAAGCCACTGCACCCTGCAGCATCGTGCCTCACTTTTCGTTTCCATCCAGTCATAACCACAGTCATAAGTTGCGACGGCTGCAGTGCTGGGCTAGACCTGTGTGTTTGGGTGCGGTCATATCAGCGCAGCGGCCCGCGGGAGGGGAAAGGGGAGGGGGAGGGGGAGGGGGAAAAGAAAATATTTACTCGTCAGCGTCACAATGGGCCAGGTTACGTCAAGGCAGATTTGCAAATCCCCAACAGAGTACGGATAGTTGTCCATCATTTCCTTTTCACGTCGTCTCTTTTGTCTGGCGCCCGCGGATACAAATAACAGGCAGGGCGACATCCGGGCGGCATGGGTGTCCCGAACCAATTACAGCACGAGGAAAACCTTGGCTTTTTCTCTTTAGTCTCATTTTTATTCTATTTAAGCTATTGCCGTGGCTTGCCTTTGAATTGTCTATGCGACGCCGCCGGCAAAATCCATGATTCAGGCAACTAGTCAAGCCCACAAAAGTTGGTTATGCCGGCGGAATACAAAAGGTACGAATACAAAATACCAGTAATTATCGCTGAGCGGCGCACCAGCGCGGACCGCCGAGTCGGAAGACGTGACTTGAGGCGCCGCCCATCTTGAAGCCATATTATATTAGTCTTTGCAAAGGTCCCCCGATATCTGGACCTTTTGTTGAGAGTAGCCCAACTGAAAAGAAAAAAAGTCTGCTTCACACTTTTTGCTCTCACAAGATTAACGTTTGGAGTACTGGCCTGACCAGAACTGCCTGCTTCGACGAATGTGCAGAGACTCACGATAGTGACTCACGATAGCGGCATTTGAACTACAGACATTGCCCAACATTTGCTTCCCGCCATTTTTCAGAGTGAACCGTCTTTCCTGCAAGCGCTTTTGATTGTGCCGTTTCGGATTACACTACGAAATCAAAGCTTTCCTACCGCCATAGATAACGCAGCAAATTCAACATTTCTCACCTCCCCACGAATGCCTTCAAAAGTCGATATGCCCATTGAGGCGCCCGCCCTTGTGGCAGTCACCGGCGCCAACGGCTTCATTGCGCAGCACTGCATCGCCGTACTCCTCGGAAAGGGCTACCGCGTAGTCGGCACCGTCCGATCCGACGCCAAGGTCGACGCCGTGCGGCAGGCCCACGGCGCACACCCCAAGCTCTCCGTCGTCGTCGTCGCCGACATCACCGACCCGGACCAGTACCGCGCCGTGCTCGAGCCGCTATCCCCCACCGCCGTGCTGCACCTCGCATCGCCGTTTCACTACCGCGCCACCGATTTCGAGCGCGAGCTCATGGTGCCCGCCGTGCGCGGCGCCACTGCCATCCTCGAGGCCTGCGCCGCGGTGCGGTCCGTCAAGCGCGTCGTGCACACCAACAGCTTCGCCTGCATCTACGATGCCGCCGCCGGGCCGCAGCCCGCCAAGACGTACACGGCCCGTGACTGGAGTCCGCTAACCTACGCGGATGGTGTGAGCGCGCCCAACGCCGCCACCGCGTATCGCGCGTGCAAGACGGCCGCCGAGCGCGCCGCCTGGAATTTCGTCGCTGACAAGAGCCGCGCTGTCGGCTTTGACCTCGTCAGTCTGTGCCCGGCCATGGTCTTTGGCCCGTTTCTGCCCAAAGCAAAGCCCCGCAGCATCGCCGACGTCAACACAAGCAACCTCCTCGTCTGGGCTGTCGCCGGCGCCGAGGGCGGCCGCGACGCCGCCGTGCCGCCGACAAAGGGCCCCGTCTGGGTCGACGTGCGTGACGTGGCCGACGCGCACGTCCGCGCCCTGGCGGTGCCCGAGGCCGGCGGCGGCAGGTTCCTCCTCGCGCAGGGCGTCTACTGCAACCAGGAGCTCGCCGACGTGGCGAGAAAGGTGCTGTCGCCCGCGTATCAGGCCAGGATCCCGCTCGGGGAACCAGGCGTGCGCGAGGCGCATACGCATTTTGGTGTCGACGCGACAGAGACGGAGCGGGTGCTGGGCGTGTCGTGGCGAGGACTGGACGATTGCTTACGGGATTTGGTGCCGCAGCTCTTTGAGATTGAGGCTCAGCAGAAGAAGGGGTAAATTTTGCACTGTTGGCAAAGGGGGGCCTTGCCCAGCAAGACTTGTCAATGGGAGAGCCTGCGAGGGAAATTTTACTTGTGCATTTATATAGGCGTGCGAAAGTGCCATCGCGCGATACGGAGTTTTGGAGTACTCGAGCGAATGCTCAGTTGAGTTTCATTTTGTATTGCAAGTCGTTGTTTCACTCTATTAACAATATTCGGATTCGGTCTAATCGCGACGAAAATCGGCTCTGTTTTGTTCCGTAAATCCATGTCAATCACTTGTCGTCAAGTAGGCCGCATTTCCGTCATGGTAACACGCGAAATACTCATATACGCATCAATGTTGAGAAACAAAGTATGATTTGCTTTACCCATGCAGCAGGCCGCTTTTTATCTGAAATTCTCTCAGTAAGCCATTTTTCCTCGGTTTGCGGCAACATCGCACAGCACCAGTGACTCTGAGCCACCCACAGGGTGACGGTGCATCAGACTTGGCTACGTAGTACGAGCATCAGGCTTCGCTTAGCCTATTCTGCCCATCTCTTCCCTGCAACCACATCTATTTTTTACTTACAAGCTTGAAACTGGCAACCTCAAGCAATATTTGACAAATCTGGCGCACACCTATCAATTCGTCTGCCGATTCACATTACCATAGAGCGCAAAAGTCCATGGAAAAGCAGGCGCTTCTGGGCGGGTCTCTCACCCCGCGACGAGAGACCCAGCGTCAGCGACCGACATCTAGCACAGCAATTTTCATCGCAGTATTCACATTCTGGATCCTGCTATCCTGCGAATTCTTCATCTCCTACGGGAAATCATGGCCGCGTCGCGCAGAACCGCAGCTGCGGATGTATGCTGGCGAGTCCATCAAGTGGCGGCAGTGTGGTGACGTAACGGGCCACGACCTCGAATGCGGCACCGTGGACGTGCCCATGGATCAGTTCAACAGCACAAACTCTAGCGATGAGACGTTTACGATCCCGCTCGTCCGCATGCGCGGCAAGCACGCCAGCCGGAACCTGCTTATCAACACTGGCGGGCCGGGCGGGAGCGGAATTGGCTACGTCTACAGCGCTGGTGAGAAGCTCAGTCGGTTCCTTGGCGAGAGATATCACATTGTCGGCTTTGATGCGCGGGGACTCGGCGCTTCGACGCCCAGCGCGACATGCTACGTCGATGCAGAGTCGCAGAAAAGGCTGAGGCCGCGGCGCACAACAGATCTCATCAGGGACAGCCCCTATCTGTACGCGTGGTCAACCAACTACGTGCGCGCCTGCAGAGAGAATGCCGGCGAGCATCTCAAGTACGTTAATACTCCGCAGATAGTCGCGGATATGAATAGCATCATCGATGCCCTTGGACAGAAAAACATGTTCTACTGGGGCATGAGCTACGGCTCACTGCTCGGCCAGGTCTACGCCACGCTCTTTCCCAAACGTTCAGAGCGCATTGTCATTGACGGCGTCCGAGATCAGTTTCCCTGGTTTGAGGATTTAATGGACGCGCAGCGTTATGCTGACACTGATGCCGTCGTTGACGGCTTCTTTGAAGAGTGCGTCCGTGCAGGAGACGCCTGCGCATTGAGCAGATATGGCAAAACTGGTCTGGAACTCAGAGAGAACGTGACTAGTGTCATAAACTCACTGTACAGGAACCCGGCCAG
The DNA here is from genome assembly GCA_030780425.1 of Beauveria varroae. Classification (NCBI taxonomy): domain Eukaryota; kingdom Fungi; phylum Ascomycota; class Sordariomycetes; order Hypocreales; family Cordycipitaceae; genus Beauveria; species Beauveria varroae. The sequence goes on from JAPFUP010000187.1 coordinate 64,613, forward strand.
TGTGTATGTGAGTGGTTCGGTATATGGCATCGTTGATGACTTTGCCGCGCGAATCACGGGCCTCTTCCACGAGATGTACACACCCAAGCGCTGGCCTGCGCTCGCCCACCGCCTGGCAGATCTACAGGAGGGCTACGCAACCGGGATGTTTCTCGCCTACGTCGACGATGACCAATTTAGCAATGTGCCAAGGGCCACTCTTGTGGTTGAAATGAATGATGGCCAATCTGGACCGACGTTCTGGCCACAGGCTCGAATGCGCTTGATGGAGAAGCTTCTCCCATACTTTGACAAGTACCGATTTGCCCTCGGCGACATGCTGGATTTTCACGTCAAGCAGCAGTGGAACGTTCCTAGAACTCATTCCTACGTGCCAAAGAAAAGAGTCGAAACTGCCACTCCGCTATTGATTCTGTCGACAACCAATGACCCCGCATATCCCTACTCTGCCGCGCAGGCCGCGCAAAACGTGTTTGTCGGGTCGCGTCTGGTTGCGCTTGACGCCTATGGCCATGCATCCGTTGCTATGCCGTCGCTGTGCGTGGCAGAATACATGCGTGCGTATTTTGATAATGGCAGCCTGCCTGAAGAGAATGTTGTATGCAAGAGGGATGGGGCATACTTTCCGGGTAGCGAAGAGAGTATAACCTCAGCCAGTGCATCGCACACTGCAGAAGGGCTAGAAATCTTGGCTACAGAAAGGGCTTTAGCGGAATACGCGCAGATATGATGTATATCAAGTAAAATGAATCCGGAGGATTATTCGTTGCCCATCAAGTATCGAGGGCTTTTAGTTGTGCTTCGCTAGAACAGCGTCCGGCGTGACTCATCCCTCACCATAGAAGCATCCGATGCGACGGAGAGACCTTGGATTACCAGGCGGTCATCCTCATCTCCAACATGTCGCAACATGGAGAAATAACAAACGAAGCCATTTTCCGATTCCTGGCCACAGCCGACAAGGTGCCGAAGCCGATCCGCCAGATTGTACGTAGCGGGGAAGGCGGAGAACATTTAGTCTGGATCATCAACGATGCTTTCGTTCTTCGTGTACGGGAGGACAAGCAAGACAGCACGCTGCTGATTCGAGAAGAGGCAATATGGCAAGTACTCAAGTCAATAGAGCCCAGCTCAACGGTCATGCCGTTTTGCCTTGAAATCGGCGTGTGGGATGAGATCAAGCGGCCCTTTGGCTTATACCAAAAGCTGCCCGGCGTGTCAATCGAGGCCTCCCCGCAAAGTGTCAATACCGCGACAGAAAGGGACCTCGCACACATGCTTCTCCTCTTCCAAAAGACACCCATTCCGCAGGCACGCACAGCAGGATTAGTCGACGCCGAGCCTCTCGTCCTTTCCGAGCTGCGCCAGCGCGCCCGCGCGGCCTGGCAACGACTCCGCCGCAACAACAACAACAACAGCCATCTCGAGAATCTGTTGCCGCGCGGCCAAGACATGCATCAAGCGCTGCACATCTCGGAAGCCGATGCCCACGCACTATACTCGCCCGTCTTCTTGCACGCTGACCTCAAAGGCGAGCACATCTTTGTCGACTTCGACACGGGCCGCCTCACCGGCGTCATTGACTGGAGCGACGCCTGCGTAGGGGACCCGGCCGTGGACATTCACGGCCTGGCCATTAGCGTGGGCGCGGCCGCCGCGGCGCGCATCGCTGCCGAGGCCGGCTATGGCTGTGATGTCGTGGCGCGCGGGGCAGTCATGGCGCGCTGCGATTCCCTCATTTGCTTGGACGCGATCCTGCACCAAGACGACGACTCGCCGGAATGGCTGGTGCGGTTGCAGTTGCAAAGAGCGCTGGAGCGGGTATAAGGTAAGGGAAACGTGCCGCAGTCGAGACTTTGGCCTGAGGAGATGAAGCATGCAACAAATTGTTTGCCCTTAATAGTCAATGGCATTAAAGTACTTTGAATTAGTGATTGTCAAGATCCAGTTAGCGTGCGTCCCATTTCCGGATCGGCCAGGCAATCGTTCCTGTTTGGCCAGTCATCGAATTGTAACCCCGCAATGTTCGACGGCCCGAAATCGTTACAAATCAAGCCATTGATCATTTCGAAATATTCCATCTCATCAAGCCTATATCAGCCTCTTTTATTATCCAAGTTATAAATCAAGACCTTTTTGCAAATAACTGAGCCGCAAACTCCTACACAGCTTTCAAGCATGGCGTCTGCTGCAAAGACCATCATCGCCACTGGCGTCACCTCTGGCCTCGCAAGTCCTTGCCAAATCCCCACAGGCCAGAATCCCATCATTCTAAGCTATTCACAGGGCTTCGAGGCGCTCAAGCAGCTCCTGCAATCTCCGCAGCCGTATCGCGTGGTGCTCGGCGCCCGCAACCCGTCCGGCATGCAGATGTCGCTCCGCGACGTCACCTTTGAGTCCGCCAACAAGATCGAGGTGCTTCCGCTGGACCTCGCCGACCTCAAAGGCACAAAGACGTTTGCCGAGGCGACCCTTGAAGCTATTGGCGACGCCAAGATTGACTACCTTCTTCTCAACGCCGGCATAACGAAACCCGCAGTGGTGAACCCGCGTGGCTACCGATGGTGCGAGTCTGCCGTGGTGAACCATGTTGGTAAGGGACACACTGGTGGCCGGAGTCGCAGTCTATTTGACGTGAGATTTTGCAAAAGCTGATTTTTGCTGGCCACAGCTCAATTTTACCTTGTGCATCTTTTGCGCGAGAAGCTGGTGGCGTCCAAGTCGCGCATCGTATTTGTGTCGTCGGGCGCCGTGAGATCTGTTTCCGACCCTGGTAAGTTTGTATTTCTTCTGCCAGATGGCAGGGGCCATGTATAACTCATTGACCTGTGACTTTTCTTTTTTACAAAAAGGCGCCGCAGAAGAGATCTTGAAATCCGGCTCTGGTGCGGCGGATCTAAGATTGTATCGCATGACAAAGTTTGTGCAGCTCCTCGGCGCGCACTGGTGGCGTCGAGAGCTCACGGGCGTCTGCGACGTTGTCGCCGTCTCTCCCGGTCTGGTCCCTGCAACTGGACTCGCTCGTGGCAGCGGCATCGAGCTGCCGGCCGGATCGCCTGATGCCGTATCCGTCTCGCAAGGTACGTAACAAATCCCAAGCATGGACAAGAAGCCGCCGCCCATGGCTCATTTGTGCTTTGTGATTAGGTGCTCAGAGTCTGCTTGCTGCTCTCACAAGATCAGACTTTCCTCAAGACCCGGACCGCATTTTTCTAACCAGCTGGGGCGAGTGGTGGGAGAAATCTGTCTTTGAAAAGACGCTGGACAGGCAGCTACAAGATAAATGGTCATTTTCGAAAGAGGACATTGAGAAAGAGGCAGGGATCTCGGCTTGAGTATCTCAGTGGAAATTGGTCATATGTTTGTATATTCCGTTATTTGAATTCTCATTGTTCTTGCTTTATCTGCTTATTCAAAAAATGGCCACTCCATTCGGTGGACTGGCAACACCGCCTCTGGTCTATACTCTTGTCAGCTCTTGGAAACCATCTCGGGCAACACATACTCACGTAGATTGGCATGCTGCTAAAGAAGAAAGTCCATCGCTTCCTTTTCCGACATTCCTCACCCAGTCTTTTCAAATTGAACAATTCGCCAATGGGCATACCCCAGCCCGCAAGCAGCCACTCGTGAAGGGTGAAGCCGTTCTTCGAAGGCGGCCAAGCCTCCATGGCTGGCTGATCGCCGGCAATGGCCGCAAATTCGTTATCCCAGATCCATTCGAGCGTATCTCTGGAGCTCTCCACACCAATGGCAGTCGGGGTCAATTCCTTCGTAAGGTTTGTCTTGGCCTCGGAAGTCAATCTATCGTAGGTCTCCGTGAAGCCAGTGCGAATGAAGAGGATATCTCCCTGCATAAACGTCGTGCCTTGGCTCGCCGCGACCTCATTTAGAGTTTCGGCGGTGATGGAGTATTTGCTAAAGACGTCGACTTCGAGACCCTTTTTCTCGGCCCAGGCAGCCCAATCAAGTAGCACGCCACGGCCGACGATGCCTCCGGTCTCGACCCACGCTATCTCGCACAAAGCCTCTCAGTCATCGGTAGCTTTCAGAGTAGGTCTCCGTAGACTCACCTTGTGTGCCGATCCTGTCCGAGCCCAAAATCTGCTCCTGCGTCGTGCCATTGTAAAACACGCCTCTCTCTACGCCGTAGTGGCGAAAGCCATCCCACTGCGTGCTCGACTGCGTGTTGAAAGTGACGACGTCGTCATTGACGGCTCTCTGCGCCTTGTGCAGGATCTCGTGCTTGAAGGCTTGTCTGCCAAACGCCGGCGGCTGCATGCTGTCCAGGGGCCAGTCCGTCGCCACGCGTGTGCCGTCAATGATTTCCTTGGCGGCGCTGGTCGTGGTATCGGGCGTCAGCAGGTTGAGAGTGCCGAGCTCGTCATCGTCGCCGTATAAGCCCCACGCATTGCCGGGAGGTCCGTCCTTGCGGAGCGGAAGCGAGCCAAAGGACGGTCTAGCGGGCATGACTTTTTTGCTGCTAGGCAGAGGCTTTGTGATGTAGCAGAGGGTGAGAAAATTAAATGATGAGGTCGGGGTTGTGAATGTTGTAAAGAAGCATCTTGTTGGTGACGAAATGGAATTGTAAAAGAGGGGAGATGAGCTCGGTTGCGGAGATGCATCAACGGATCTACGCCGCCAATCAGGGTAGGCTAATTCCAAAAAAGGGACTAAAAAAATTAGTTGAATCAGCAAGACCAAGGGAAGTTCCGTTCTTTTTCTCTTCCTACATTCATGATATTTCTGTCTGGTGAGTTGAAGAATCACACTGTCGGTCGGTTGCGGCGCTGAATGTGATGTTGCACTTGAGTCCTGTTCATACGACGACACCCAGAAGTTCGGTAATTTTCCAGGTATCGCCTACGATGTTGCTGATTTGGATTTGTGATTGGCTGTGCGGGTATTGGCTAGCGTTAGCTTAGTAAACTTTGTTGTTCCCGAGGATACAAGTCAAGGTGACCTCAATGTTGGTTGGACTGTAACTCTTCACCATGCCATGTCGTAGAATACAACATGGACTGATCGAGGCTAACCGATAAAAATAAGCAGCTCATCAAGGTGGACTTAGCTCATCGGCGTTTGCTACAGTCGCATTCATTGCTCGTCAAGTGCTGTATATACAGTACGTTGGCGTTTGCTACCATCGCATCCATTGCCGAATCGGGCTTGGACCTCACCTCTGCGAAGGAATGGGTAGAAGCCCAAGAGCACATGAAAGCATCAGCAAAATATACAAAATTCATACCTATGCGGGAGAGCTATGCGGGCATAAATTTTGGCTCAGCAGATAGAATGTCAATATGCCTCGAAGAATGTCAAACAGAAAAAAATATCAGAGGGCGTGTCAGAAAACACTCCCCTGCCACGTAGGTAAGCCCCTCACTGTTGGAGTAAGCAGCAATCAGAAAACTCGACACATGAGCTACGAGCCTGTCTCTTCTCTTTCTCGCGTCGCATCGGAGTTGGGTTCAAGTAGAATATTCTGGTAGATATCAGAAAGAACAGCATACATCAACCGCAAGGTGCTAATGGATTGGCATCCCAATGATTTGGGCATGGCCCCCTCCCACATGCATGAATAGGTGAAACAACAAACGAATGGGGTAAACAGCCAGTTGACCAACAGCCGGTCGGCCGCCCACCAAGAACGTCGTCGTTTGCACCTGCTGACGACATGGCTTTCGCATCCGCAGCGACCCTGAGGTCTGAGGCCCTGTAAACCGCCTCTCCATTCTTTTGCACTCACAGATTTTGCATCTTTCAAGTTGTCGTGTTATCTTTTTCCTCGCATTCGTTGCGGCCACACTCGTTTTACAGTTTTGGTGAGTTGCTTCGCTGGTGATGCGCATACAAGGAATCGTTCCTACTAACAGGATATCTACTTTACCTAGTCTTGCGCTTTCAATTCGTTTCTCTCCGTCATCAAAATATCTGTTCAATCTGTACTAGAAGAGGAAACATGGCCGACCGTACCAAGAGCAAAGACTCGCTCGTCATCCTCTCTCCCCGTCCAATGCCACCTGATTCTCCCGCCCTTGTATCGGTTGAGTCCTTTGCTCCTCCTGAACCACACTACATCGGGGTCCCGGATGGCGGCCGTCGCGCCTGGCTGGTTGTCATTAGTGGCTTTATGAACTTCACGGCCTCTTTTGGTGCGTTTGACGGCGTTTGACGTGACGCGGCTTGTATAATGCCCAGCTAATACATTGAAAAGGCCTCATCAACTCTTTCGGTACCTTCCAGTCTGAATATGAGAAATCTCTAGGCTTGCCTGCTTCAACCGCCACTTGGATTGGCAGCGCGCAGGTGCGGATACCGACGGTCCTGACCCAGCGTGAACTGACACTTTGCAGATATTTGTTCTTTTCCTCAGTGGTTCTTTTATTGGCCCTGCTTTCGATAAATGGGGTGCTCGTAAGCTCATGCTTTCTGGAACTTTTCTATGCCTAGCCGCCTTCTTCGCTTGCAGCTTTGCCACAGAGTTTTATCAGCTGCTTCTCGCCCAAGGATTACTATTCGGCCTCGGCTGTGCACTATTGTACGCAGTCAAACGCTCAACTCTTTATCAGAAGACTAACGTACTAGATTCTATCCCACTACAAGTGCCGTATCGGAATGGTTCGACAAGAAACGTGGTCTTGCTCTCGGCCTTGTCGTCTCTGGAGCCTCCGCTGGTGGAATTCTTTGGCCCATGGTCTTGAACAAACTGTTTCTTCAGATGGGCACTGCCCAGACTCACCGTGCAGCTGCGGCAATCGCCGTACCTCTGATGCTCCTCTCATGTGTCTTCGTCAGGGAACGCAACGGTATTGCCGGACATGACACAGCTGGGAAAGGGGTCACGGCTTCGCAGACCTCCATTTCCAAGGCAATTGGAGATATGCGCTTCCTGGGACTAAGCTTTGCACTACTTTTCGTCGACTGTGGAATGATAATTCCCTTCAACTACTTGCCCCAGTACGCACAAGATCGTCACATGAATGGTACCATGTCAAACAACTTGCTTGCCATCTCCTACGCCGCTTCGCTGGTCGGCCGCATCTTCACGGGATGGGTTGCAGACCACATGGGCAGGTACGCTACATCAAGCATAACCAAATCTGGACGCTAACTTGTGAAGGTACAACATCCTACTACTAGTTTCCACTTTGACAAGTGTTGCCACCTTGTGTTTTGCTTGGGCTGCGACGCTACCCACGCTCGTTGTCGTTTCACTCTTGTTCGGGTTTTCCTCTGGCGGCATTGTGCCTCTGGGCTCTGCTCTAGTGGCGCAGACAACACCAGATATGGGCTACATTGGACTTCGCATTGGGGCCATGATGGCTATTTGCTCAATGGGCACCCTCGCTGGTGGCCCAGCCGCAGGAGCCATCAAGGACGCGACACATGACTGGACCAACTTGTTTATTTTTTGTGCTTCTGTTACTATGATGGGCATGTTTATGCTGCTTCCACTCAGAATTATCTGTTCGAAGCGCATTATATTCTAGCAGAGGTGCTATGATGGGCATTTATGCTGCTTTCTCTCACTACTATATGTTCGAAGCGCATTGTAATCTAGCAGTCGGTGAGAGCGCGGACAAAGGGCTCGCCGGCGAGGTCTCGAGAGAAGTTTTGGGAGTGTGAGCCCGCATGGCCAACTCGGGGCACACTGTAACTCGCTAGGATTGCCTTGTTATCAGGGTTGGAAAATAATCACGGACTAGTGTGACTTACCAGTAGGTGACCAGTAAACGCTCTACTTTTTGGCCAAGTTGGTTTACTTATACTCCTTGATTATTTATAAGTCTATATTAAGAATATTGCTAGGGACATGACACTATTTTGCTAGGCATATAGGCCTAGTTTTATTTAGTAAAGTCAGACATAAGTAGAAGTATCGATCGAATGACGCGCTACAGTATCATCTTCTTGCTGCCGCCGCCGCCGCCGCCGGGCTCCTCGAAGCCTCTCAACGGCCAATAATTCGCTTAAAAACGCCATTTCTAAAAGAAGGTGCACGTAAAGGCCAGAGAAAGGATTCTTCTGCGGCCATAGAAGCTTTGAAATCCGTTGATTTCTTACGGTAGCGGCGGCAAGTGATCGAGCTTTTTGCGGCGGAGTAATCGAGGAGGATAAAAGAAAGAAAGTCCTAGAGTTTACATATAATTATATAGGTAAGGAAAAAAAGCTTCTAATACTACTTTTCAGGAATATGATTTTGCATCCAACTACACACCAGGGGTGACTGAGTTTTGGCCGCAACTCACCCTCCCTTTGACTGTCCTGCTGCTTCCTATCATCAAGTACATGACTGTCGGCCGCGCTAAAGCTCGTCCACTCTGTTCACGCCAACTCAGAGCCTACCGCGCAAAGTGAGCTTCAAAGCCCTGCTACAACTTTTGGCAACCAGTTTCTCCTTTTTTTCCCACCTGATTTCTAGAATAATCTGTGCATCGTTCATTGTTGACCGCGCCTGTGGCTGCCGGTGATATCATTATGTGGAGATGGCTTCTTGGGCCTCCACCAGATCTCCAGATTATACGCCGTGGACACTCTAAACGTCAAAATGACGATTGCATCAAGTGGGCGTCTGAATCTGACGTCAATCACGTTCGAACAGAAGATTCGTACATTGGTATAAGAGCGATTCTGGTCCCCGACTTTCACAGCCATCTACAATCCAGCATCATTCTTTTCTATCAGCTTCACCCCACACAACATTCAATAGTACGTTGCATCGTCTCCTTCCATCTCTCCGCAGTTACTGACGCCGCATCAGCACAAAATTCCGTCACCATGCCCGAATCCAAGTCTGAGCAAATTGACCGCGTCAAGGCCAACCTGCCTCTGCCAGAGGACCCCCCGCGCGCAACCGACTTCAACTCGGCTGACGCGCGCACCACCAACGTCGGCAGCGGCCGCACGGAAGGCCACCTAGGCACCGGAGACGCTTCGACGGCGGGCCTTCGCGGACCTGACACCAAGAGGAGCGAGAATGTCGACATGTCCAACATCGGGAGACAGGGCGTCGAGGGCTTGTCGCATCCGCCCAAGGATGCGGCGTCGAAATAATGCTGTCTACTAAAGAGATGCAGTGTTAAATTTGGTCTAAATAACAAAACATTGTAAAATAGGGCATCTGGCTTTTGATTTTCTCCAATGGACTACAACAAGCAAGAATTATTTCTCGATAATTGGCAAAGTGAATGTTTTCGTAAAGTGAGCTTTTTGTTAGTTAATGCCTTGCATACGACTGGCTGGCTTCAGCCAAATTGGCCATTCACTTCCCCACCTTCTCCAAGCTCTCAAACCTCCACCCTCCTAAAAAGAAAAAAAGTTTCCCTGCCAACCTACAAACCATCCCTCTTCCAGCTTTGCACCGCCCTTTACATCGTACATCGACGCGCTCCAGCTTCCTCCTCACATCTCCCTGCCCCCGTCGAGGCGGCAAGTCCATGATACCCCTTTTCCGCCGCGCCTTCACCACCACCGCCGCCCGCACCATGGCCGAATCGGCCCCCAAGCGCATCAAGACCGACGGCGCCGCCGCCGCCGGCGTCCTCATCGGCACCCACAGCGGCCACTTCCACGCCGACGAGGCCCTTGCCGTACACATGCTTCGCCAGCTACCCGCCTACGCCGACGCCTCCCTCGTGCGCACCCGCGACTCCGCCGTCCTCGCGACCTGCCACACCGTCGTCGACGTCGGCGGCGAGTACGACGCCGCCCGCCACCGCTACGACCACCACCAGCGCGGCTTCGCCACCACCTTTCCTGGTCGCCCGACCAAGCTCTCCTCCGCCGGCCTCGTCTTTTTGCACTTTGGCCGCGCCATCATTGCCCGTCGCCTCGCCGCCCTCGAGAACAACAGAACCAACAACTCTGCTGCTGCTGAACCAAAGCCCGAGGACAGCCCGCACATTGCCCTGCTGCACGACAAAATCTACGAGAGCTTCGTCGAGGCCCTCGACGCCCACGACAACGGCATCGCCGTGTACGACCCGCAGGCCCTCGCGGCCGCCGGCCTCACCAAGCGCTTCTCCGACGGCGGCTTCGGCCTCGGCGCGCTCGTCGGCCGCCTCAACCCCAACTGGAACGACCCGCCCGCCGCTTCCGCCGCCGAGGCCCAGTCCCGCGAGGACGCGCGCTTCGCCGCTGCCAGCGCGCGCATCGGCGAGGAATTCGACCGCGAGGTCGACTACTACGCGTCCGCATGGCTGCCCGCCCGCGCCGTCGTCCAGGCCGCTTTTTCTCAACGCACCGCCCACGACGCCGATGGCCGCGTCCTCGTCCTCGAGGGCCAGAGCGTTCCCTGGAAGGACCACCTCTACACGCTTGAGCAGGAAGAGGGCCGCAGCTCCGTGCTGTACGTGTTGTACCAGGAAAAGCCCGAGCCCGGCGCCAAGTGGCGCGTCCAGTGCGTACCCGAGTCCAAGGACTCGTTTGTCAGCCGCAAACCCCTGCCCGAGGCTTGGCGCGGGTTCAGAGATGCGGAGCTGGATGGTATTATCGGCATCGAAGGCTGCGTGTTTGTACACGCCGCCGGCTTCATCGGCGGGAATGCGACATTCGAGGGTGCCAAGGCTATGGTCGCCAAGGCTCTTGCCGCGTAAGAATGCGGATTCATACCGTCACGAAAGAAATGATGTTGGGTATTGGTTTAGTTTTTTTTTTTTTTTTGTGTGAAATCACACGTCAAAAAGAAAAAGAAAGTCCTGCAATAGAAACAGGCATTCTCGAATTTTGAGAAACGACATGATTGGTCAAGTGCAATTAAAAAAACGCATCGACGAAAAAGTACAGAGTATTCGATTCTTTCCACAGGCGACCGATTTGGCTTCTCGCGTAATCAACTTCCTATCGTTTCCTCTTACACGAATCTTTCCTTTATTCGTTTCCATTTTCTGTGTTGCTTTTTTCTTCTCAATTCCCAACCATAGAGCCAGCCAGAAGTCGCCCAGATACTTGCAAGAGGTGCGGTAGATGAAATGGCGACAGAAAAGAGAGCCTTGCCTCTGACAAAAGAAATTATAAATCAAAAGACCCCCAAAAACGAAAGTCTGCTCCAAAAATGAGCTGCTGTTTGAAGCACGCACTCGAATTGCTTGCCAGATGAACCTCGAAAAAAACGCCGACATGTTGCAATACAAAGAGAAAAGCTTGGTGAATAACATGTAGATATAGAAGTGAATGTGAAGGGTCGTCAAGAAGTCGGGTCCCGATTAAAGAATGAGGGCTTGGTCGGAGAAAGACCATCATTCCTATGCCATGTTCCAAGATCCTTTATACTTGAAAAGGCGGGTTCGCTAGAAGAGCGAAGCGAGGGAGAGCCCGGGCTTCACGAGTAATGAGACCATAATTTGGAAGCGGCCGCATCAGAAAGAGGAGCTGACCCCTTATCTGCGGATTGGGATGCCAGCACCACCAGCTCCGGCAGGCTCTGCCTTGTTCTGCTCGGCGGCGTCGTCGGCCTCGCTGGCCGACGTCTCGCGGTGCAGGAAGCTGCTCTCCTTGACGGGGCTTCCGGCCTGGAGGCCCTGAGGCACGGAATTGGCGGCAGCTTGGAGATTGGCGGCTGCGGTGCCCGCGGGCGCGCTCGCGCCGCCGAAGCCGAGGTGCTTGGGGATGGCGCTGCCGCTTCCGCCGTTGGCGCCAGAGTTGACGGGCGAGGAGAGGTGGGGGATATTCTCGGGAACGGGGTGTTCAGAGCCAACGGCTCCCGTGTCGACGCTATCGCCCTTGCCGGCCTTGGACATGGCGTAGTCACCCGAGTCAAAGTACTTGCGATCCTTGAGGTGCTTGGCGAAGTGGTCGGATCGCGAGGGAAGCTTGCCGTAGAGTCGGAAGAGGCGCTGCTCCTCAGGGGAAAGCGACTGCGCAGCAAAAGCAAGTTAATAACAATTTCAAAGGAATGTAATCCGAGTCGGTGATGCTATGGATGTTTTGAGGTGATTGTCGAGTATTTGTCACACGAGGTGGTCATCAGTGGGGTGAGAGCTGGGCGGTGCTAGCAAACACGTAATCTTACCTTGACGTCAATTTTGTTCTTTTGGAGAAGGGGGTTCATGGCGGCGATTTGATGTGTAGGTCTTTCTGTAATGGGAACAAGGAACCACAGGTTACAGTCTTTGCTGAAGAGGGAAATGCTAGGTAGCCAGGCAAGTCTGCCGCAGCAATGTAACAAGAGAAAAAAGTCGCTGTCGCAGAAAGCGGGGTCGTGACACTGCGTCACCGACAAGAGGTGCGGCGATTTATTTGAAGTCAGATCTTCTGGAGCGCGGCGATGGAGAGGACGTGGAAAATTCGGAGAGATAGACGATGAGGAAGTTAGGAGGGAGAAATGGGCGACAGGTGGTGACGAGCGATGGATGAGAGAGGAGCGGGAGAGCCAGCCGTCGGCACAAAGCTTGGCATAGGAGGGGGGGGGGCGCTAGTACACTTTAGGCGAGCTTTAGGTACACGTGCCACGCACCCTCTTCCCAGGTTTTCATATTTATCCTCTTTATCTAAATAAGAGTTTTATTATATTATAATTAGGTATAACATAAATACTGCCTACCTTCTTATTATAAAGACATCCTTATCTTTACGTGCAATCTAAAAGAAAATAAACTTGTCATAAGGGTATTGATAGCAAGGTCTACTTAAATCATAGAAAGCAATAATAAATGTATAAGAACGCTAAGGGGAAAAGAAATGCCGAAATACCCTCCCTTAACTAACTAATTTATTGATTTCATAGCGCGGCATGATTGATACGAAGAACATTGCGTCCTGGCCACCTCTCTTTACTCTATAAACAGCCCCCCGTTATGACGACGCGCGAGCTTCTCGATGGCCCCATTACGCTCTCCGGTGCCATCGCCCGGAGCAGCAACATCTTACACTCTTTGCGCTATCCATCCCTCAAAAGTGCCTTTTACGCGCGCATCGAGAATCACCGGGCTTTGCTCACTGAGGTCATCGCGCACCACCTCGGCGTCGCGCCATCTGCCGTCGACATTTCCTCGCAAAAGTGGTGGCGCCACGCTCAAATGGGTAACTCGGTCGGCCTCGCAGTGACTGCGGCTATTGCTGCTTCTGTCACAGAACGTTCGCCAGTCAGGGACCCTAAAACTGCTTTAATGGAAGGCTATCGGGCTGCCTTCTGGACCATCTTTGCTAGTACCGTGGCCGTACTCGTGACATCTTTTTTGGGGCTAAGAACGGGCGGCTATGTTGGGAAGAAGAACGATTAGTGCCTATGCGAAGGAAAGTATAGTTGAAACCTCAGAGACTGAGTGTCTTTAAAACCCTGAGATCAGCTTGCTCTCAACTCTATACCATACTAGATGCCATTATTGTTCTCATAAATAGCGCCATTTATAAATTTCGGAGGCATCTAAGTCTACTACTAAAAGTTGAGAATAAAATAACAAAAGTATTCTAACTAGAATTTAATAAAAACAAAAATATTATTATAATTAACTGATTATAATGATATATATAGTTATAAGGAAGAATTATAATTCTATCTAACTAGTATATCTAAACAACGCTCTTAGAATATACCTATTTGCGTAGGGGGTACCCTCTTAGGTACCTCTACCCTCCTAGAGGCGGCCGAGTTGATGGAGGCGGGCACGAGTAAAGAGTGCGGTAGTTGCTCTGCCGGCTACTGCGATATCGCAAGCGGAGTATGCGTGTATCAAGGTATACCTATTCAGCGAGGTTGCCAAAGTCACCTGGCGCAGTTTTATGTCCAACCAGCAATGACAGCACAGGAGACGCGCAAATAGCAGGGAACAGGGGCAATGAGTCTGACAGCAAAGTTTTGTTGTTCTGAAAATGCATGCATAATATTGGCCTCTTGTCTGAGTCAATTGTCTGTCTTCATTCTTCAGGTGCCCCGCTGCATAAGGCCGTGATCATGAGATTAAGTCTCGCACACTCTCATAAGAGTAGCCCCATTAATTTTCATAAATCTGCATAATAAAAACGGTCCCTAAAAACAGAGGTACCACGCTAAGCCAGGTCAGAGCTAGGGTCAATCGCCCCTATAAAATACCTAATACAGCGCTAGTTTCGTGGTTTTTTTAGGGGACTGAGTCCCCCCCAAAATGGGCGGGAGTCAGTCTCAGTCTCAAGGTACTTCGAAATGTGCCCCATAGGGCTCTTGTACCTTTCTGGGACTAAGTCTCACGAGACTTAATCTCATGATCACGGCCTAAACAAGTAATACCTAACGTTACCAGTCACTCGTGTCACTCATTGTATGGAAATTTGAGTGGGATTAAAGTAATTCTCCTTGTATAATAGGTATACAGCCACTCAGCTTGGCTTCATAAAAACAATTGCAGCGAAGAGGACAGCAGCTCATCTTCATCCTCTCCATTCAATGTTGGTAGAAGTTGCTCGTACACTCGCTGCTGGCTCGACCCGTCTTTTCAATCGCCGGTTACTGATTCCTGCGTTTCACCTCATATCTATGTGCACTGCTGGTCCGAGTTCAGCATCCCACATGTCGACCGAGCTCGGACAGCCAGGCGCCATTGCATTTCAAGCCCTCGATGATTTCTTCCGCTTACGTATAGCGGCCGCCGCCCCGGAAGTCAGCCAGGGCGGCGCAGCTGAACTACGCCCTTGGTACCGAGTACCATGTAAGCAAGCAACAACCCTGTCTTGCAGCTTGTATTTGTAAAGCACAAAGCAAAAAAAAGGTCCGCAAAGTCATCAGCGTGCCGCGCCCTCGACGATCCGAAGCGCACAGATACAAGTCCGCAGTTCTAGCTTCTCGCTGTTTATCAAAGGCGCCCGACAGGCCGGTATCCATCGTCGTCACCCCTACAGTTTGAAAAGTCGGCGCTGGTGTTTGTTGGCCCGGTCACATGATGTTCTGCTCAAACTGAGTTTGTCGTCGCTGGTTTTTCTCTGCGAAACCTTAGTCTCCATGTCGGCCCATCAGTTGAAATATGGTATGAAGTAGTCTCGTATAGATGTGTCCCTCACTTCCTGCTGCATGGTGGATGAAACACCCTGTCTGGGAAAAAGAGACATGTAGCCCAAATCCTTGGGTTTATTCCCCGCGTCATTGGATTTCTAAGCATCGTATGAAATTAGAGAAGAAAAAAAAGTCCGCTCTTACTTTGGAGGGGGCTTGGGCCATCGCCCCCACCACTTTTTTTTGCTGCAAATTTGAGCTCGCTCAGCTGCAAAAAACTGCTGATGTCTTGGGTGTATTTTTCTCGAGAGCCTTTTCAGTCTTCATTGACCGTGTCTCGTCTTGTAAATCAAGGAATCGGCGCGCCGGCTATTTTGGAGGAAATACAAAGTCGTCGACAATGGTCGTTTGAAAAGTGTTGTTGAAGAAAACAAACGACCTGCCAACGGCCAAGCGCCAATCAATTCATCGTTGTCGCCGGCCCGTCGCCAGCTGCCCACCAAAACCCGTTGCCGCCTGCACCAGATGGCCGGCCCGGGCATATTCAAAAATCGTCCATCTCCGCCCACCACGGCTTTTTGCCCTTAGCCTCTGCTTCTGCGATTTTCCGGCTTCGCAGTCGCGGTTTGCTTTGATGTGATTGGGCTGCGCCGCTTCTTTTTTTTATTACTTTTCTTCTACAGCTGGTACCTCGTGCCTCGATCCGTGACACTGCAGCCGGGCCTGTCCGCCACAGGTTGCGTCATATATACGGCCGGTTGCGTGTAGCTTTGCCTGCCCTACCGCCTCTCTGCGTTCTCCAACCTCACTCAGCTCTATTCTATCGGCATAATGGGCTTACTGTAAGTTTCCATACTATTGATTCGGTTTAATTCTTGACGCCACACTGCTTCAGTCTGTTTACTGACTCTCCGAGACAGTGCGCTGGGAACGGCGCTCGAGTGGCCCGAGGCCAAGAAACGCGCTGATCAGGTCCGCGAATGGGGCATCAAGGTACGGTAGCACCCCTTCGCCCCTTCAATGTCGTAACTGACACGGGTGATAGCAATTGCTTGAAATCTGGAACAAGGCCAAGGGCAAGGAACGCGATGCCTTGCTCTGGGGGGATGAGGTAAGCGATCAGCGCAAGGCTCAACACATGAGCCACCAGCAAATTGACCATCTCACAGGTCGAATACCTAGTCGTCAACTACACCAAAGACAATGAAAAGGTTTATCTATCTCTTCGCCAGGCTGAAATCCTGAAAGCCCTCGCTGCAGACAAGGATCTTGCCAAGAATGGCGGATGTGTGCCAGAGCTGCAAGACACGGACAGTAAAAGGTACGACTAGCCTATATTCTTTGACGCGAAACTCTATGGCTAACAGCTGCCTTCGAATCAGCACGCTGCCTGTTTTTCATCCAGAATTTGGCCGCTTCATGCTCGAAGCCACCCCGGGCAAACCATGGGGCATTGGCTTCAAAGAGCTTCTCGGCGTTGAGCCTGACATGAAGCTGCGTCGGAAAATTGCCAAAGAGCACATGCTTGCTTCCGAATACCCCATCACACTCACCACCTATCCCCGTATTGGCGCTCCAGGGCAATTCACTGATCCTTACTACCCTCCCTCTGGCGACAAGCTGCGATCCCAGTTTGTTCCCGACGAAATCGCCAACCCCCATATCCGTTTCCCCACGCTGGCCGCCAATATTCGCTCCCGCAGAGGCCGCAAAGTTCAAGTCAATGTACCCATCTTTCATGACAAGAATACGCCCAACCCCTGGAAGGATCCCACTGTCAATTATGACCTGCATAAATTCCCGGAGGACGACGACGTGCGCAACGGCGCCGCCCCGGACAACTTTATCCACATGGACGCCATGGCCTTTGGTATGGGCAGCTGCTGCCTGCAAATTACATTCCAGGCCAAGAACATCAACGAGGGCCGCACTCTATACGATCAACTAAGCCCATTAGGCCCCATCATGCTTGCTTTGACGGCTGCAACACCCATATACAAAGGTTTTCTCGCCGGCACCGATGTGAGATGGAATCAGATCAGCAGAGCTGTTGATTGCAGAACGCCTGAGGAGTTGGGAGAGAAGCCGCTCAAGAATGACCGCTGGAGGATTCCCAAGTCACGATACGCTTCAAATTCTACTTACATTTCTCTGGATCACAGACTACGGCAAGAGTACATGGATCCGGATCTCGTAATTGACCCAAAGATCAAAGCAGAGCTCATTGATGGCGGCATGGACGACCGCCTAGCTACACACTTTGCTCACTTGTTCATACGCGACCCCATTGTCATTTTCGAAGAGGATTTGCAGGAGCTTGACCTCACCAAGACTGACCACTTTGAGAACATTCAATCTACCAACTGGCAGCACATGCGCTTCAAGCCCCCGCCCGCAGAGAACAACATTGGATGGCGCGTCGAGTTTCGTTCAATGGAGATACAAGTTACCGACTTCGAGAACGCCGCCTTTTCCGTCTTCATGGTGCTCCTCACACGCGCCATCCTCTCCTTTGATCTCAACTTTTACATTCCCATCAAAAAAGTCGACGAGAACATGGAGCGCGCGCACAACCTCGACGCCGTTCTACACGACAAGTTTTACTTCCGTAAAAACGTATTTCCCAGTCGGCCATCGCGCGCCAACACCGTCTTCGGCGATGACAACACCAACAACGGCAACACCAACACCAACAGCAGCCGCCCAGGCTCGCGCTACCCCAGCCGCCCGAGCTCCCCCGGCGACGGCCCCGTGGACCTAGAGTACGCCGAGATGAGCATCGACGAAATCATCAACGGCTCCGCCGACGGTGCGTTCCCCGGGCTGGTGCCCATCGTCGAGAGCTACCTCGACAGCGTCAACGTCGACGTCGAGACGCGCTGCGAGCTCGCCACCTACCTGAGCCTCATCAGCAAGCGCGCCAGCGGTGAGCTTGACACAGCCGCCCGCTGGATCCGCAACTTTGTCGCCGCCCACCCAGCCTACCGTCAGGACAGCGTCGTCGGCGACGACATTAACCACGACCTCATCGGCGCCGTCATTGAGCTCTGCGAGCGCGAGGCCGCCGGTCGCGACTTTGCTGGGCTCGGCATACCGGGTCTTCCCAGGCTCCTGGGCAAGTTTCGCGGCGGGTGCGGCTCCGAGGCGGAGGAGAATGGCGAGGTGAATGGTGTTGCGCCAGCGGGGGAGGAGGCAGTGATTCCGTCGACGGAAGCTGAGTCGCCGTTTAAGAAGCGGAGACTGGCTTAAAGAAGCAGGGATGAAGAATTGGTTAGAGCGGTTGACATTTCGAAGTGGTGTGGATTCCCTCCTAATTTCACCCATGTTATTGACACTTTCCTCTAGTTTGGGTCTCGTGGGGTAATATGCACTTCACATTACATACTGCATAATATACACAACGGTGTAAATGAAAAAGCAGTGTCTCTTTCTGGACAAGTACAATCAATTTAAACATGGCTTTATCATGACCGCATAGTGTCTGAGTTCGACTGCATTCTGATCAGAGGAACAAAGGATGCTAAACTCGGGCCGACAGGGTAGCTCAACGGTTACGCGATGGTGATGTCAAGAGTTGGTGGGGCGGAGCACGCAACTGCCAGGCACCAGCGTAGGCTAAAGTGCTGTGACGGACAGCGGGCAACTTGCCATCTACAGACACCATCTATCTGGGTCCAATCACAAAGACAGAATTTCATCTCCTACAGCTTTCTGCGCCTCGCGAACAGGACATGACGCGAATTTCGGTCTATTCTGCGGCCTTGGTTGCCTTTGTGGCTTGTACGTATGCCCCAGAAGTACACATCGGGATGCCGCGATACGCATCGTCTTCTACAGCGTAGCAACCCGCTAACCTTGTCGAATAATCAACAGCCGCCACCATGGTTGTCGCCTCCATCGCCATGCCCAACTGGATCGACTACGCGGTGACGACGGCCAAGGGCGACACCATCCGCAAAACCATCGGCCTGCACCGGACTTGCTCGACGCTCGACGGCTACCGCTGCGGCCCGTTCCCGACCCTGGCGCTCTGCCAGTCGGACCAGCGCTACTTTTGCACCCTATGGCGTAGTACCGGCTGGCTGGCGTCCTTTTCTGTCGTCCTTGGCCTCGCGGGCCTCGTGGCGTTTGGCGCCACTCTCGGCGGCGGCAAGTACAAGCGCGAGAGCGGCTGGCCGTTTGTCGCGGGCTTGATTGCGGTGTTTGCGGCGGTGCAGCTAGTTGTGATTTCCGTCGTGGTGAGTTGAGCTTTTTCGCAGAGAGGCAGGGTTTTGGCTAACGAGATCGGGACGTGCAGGCATATCTGTTCGACCACGATGATCAGTTCTCGATCCCAGGATGGCACATTGGCACCTCGTGGTACTTGGCGCTGGCTAGTGCGCTGCTGGGCATCGTCACGGTGGTGGGCTTGGTGTTGAGTGCGTACTTGCTGCCTTCAGAGGACGGCTACGAATTCCTGGATGAACCGGCAGATGCATGATTCTACACGGCGACCGTGGAGGCACTATTACTTACGACTTTTTGACGGCTGTATATTACGGGAAATCGGAGTTTGGCAGGCTTCTCTGACACATCTGGTAGATGAGATTGGCACATCAGCGCGTGGCTGGAAATACAACGGCGAATGGGTGGCTTGAACAAGGGTTGTGATTTATCAACTCAAATCAATATTCATAATTTATATCCTACATACTTCTCTGTCCACATCTCGTGTCAGTTCTTACACAAGGTGGGGTGCATTTCCCCGCGACCGGTCACTTCCGACGAACAGCTTCTCCACAGC
Organism: Beauveria varroae; assembly: GCA_030780425.1. NCBI lineage: Eukaryota > Fungi > Ascomycota > Sordariomycetes > Hypocreales > Cordycipitaceae > Beauveria > Beauveria varroae. The sequence goes on from JAPFUP010000187.1 coordinate 84,301, forward strand.
TTCACTGATAGTCTGATACCTAGATCCTGACCTATCAAACAGCCGTATTACACCATCAGCATTTGCCAACCCGGCCGCTTGACTTCAACTTCATTTCTAGACCAAGCGTCGTCCATCACATCAGAACCTACCGTAATTAATGATGACGGCCGCGTCGCCTATCCATCCTCTCGGCCTCTCGGCCGATCAGGTCGCCAAGTTCCACGCCGACGGCTACCTCATTATCCCCGGCGCCATCCTGCCGTCCACCACCGCGGCGCTCCTCAACGAGACGTACAAGATGCTCGCCGAGTTCCCCATCGAGACGCACCCGCTGACACGCTTCACCACCGGCGGGGCCGACGACGCGGAGCACGTGGGCGACGCCTACTTTCTCGAGTCGGGCGACAAGATCCGCTTCTTCTTCGAAGAGGACGCCTTTGACGCCGCGGGCACCCTCGTCAAGCCCAAGGAAAAGGCCATCAACAAAATTGGACACTACCTACACGGGCTCAGCGCGCCGTTTGCCGCGCTCATCGACGACGATGCCTGCCGCGGCAGCGCCTGCCTCGCCGCCGGCGAGGAGATTCCATATCAGCCCGTCAGCCCCGCGGCGATTGCGCGCGGCCTCGGTTTTTGCGACCCGCGGTGCTTGCAGAGCATGGTCATTTGCAAGCAGCCCGAGATCGGCGGCGCCGTGCCGCCGCACCAGGACTCGACCTTTTTGTACACGAAACCCCCGTCGGCCGTCGGCTTCTGGTATGCGCTCCAGGACGCGACGCTCGAGAATGGCTGCCTGAGCTTCCTGCCCGGATCGCACCGCTGGGCGCCGGTCGAGCGGCGCCTGGTGCGGCGGCGGGCCAGCGACGGCGGCCAGGGCACCGAGATGGTGGACAATGATGGACCGCGGTTCCCCGAGCGGGAGGGGTACGACGCCGCGGGCGCGCCGCCCGGCGGCCCGCGCGACGACATGTACGTGCCGGGCGAGGTGCGCGCGGGGGACCTGGTGCTCATCCACGGCAACCTGCTGCACAAGAGCGAGAGGAATACCAGCGCCAAGAGCAGAATCATTTACACGTTTCACATCATCGAGGGGCAGGACAGAGAGTACGATGAGCGGAACTGGCTGCAGCCGCCAAAGGAGGGCTTTACCAAGCTGTATAAGTGAGCATGGCCTTATTATCGACAGATGCATGGCAGAATATGGATAAATATGTAAATATGAAGCAACGTTGAAAATCAGGGTATATGGGGTTCTATCGGTATCAAGTATGGAGTGAACCACATCTATCTTGTCCGTCTATATGCCAAGTCTAACCATCGCTAAAGAGTCATACCACATGTGAACAGTCGAATACAAAACCAACTTTTCCTTGTCCGTAATTGAGATTTTGATGAAACAGAATTCAAAACTTTTGTCTATGCCCACAAACGAAATCTACTTGGCTGTCTTGTCTCCCTTGGTCGAAGTCGCATCAGCCTCATCATCAGAGTCCTCATCGTCAGAGTCATCATCAGACGAAGACGACGAGCTGCTAGACGAGTCGTCATCTTGATCCATGTTCTCATCGTCACCCTCGTCCTCTGAGCTGCTGTCGTCGCTGCCGCTGCTGCTCGTGTCAGAATCATTGCCCGCATCCGACTCCGAATCCGCATCGTCGTCAGTGTCGTCGTCGCTGCTGCTATCGCTGCTGCTGCTGTCGCTGACGTCCACATTGGTGCGCAGTTTGCGGCGACGCTTGCTCGTAACACCATTCGTCTTCATGCCGGCACCATCATCGGCAGCCCTGCTGGGGGCAGCAACGCTGGTGGTGCTGGCGTCAGTCTCGTCACCGTCAGACAGCGTCGCAATAACCATTTCTGCACGCATGCGCTTGACGAGCCGTCGAATGATGACGTCGGCATCCTGCGCCGTCGTTACATAGTCAATCTCCGCAAAGGTTCTCTTCTTGCTGGCCGCCTTTTGCTGCGCCTCCAGGAAGCCGGCGAGGGCCGCCTCGTACATGCCCTGCTTGCCGTCGGGGTCAGCAGTGCCTTCGGGGAAGGCGCCCGCGCGGTCAGTGTTGTCTTTGAGGCGAATCGCCAGCGCCGTCTCTCGCAGTCTCATCCTGACGGCACCCTTGATGTCATCTATGTAGTCGTAGAATGAGCCAACGTCGGCCGGCGGGATGCCGCTTTCAAAGACGGCCTTGATGAGGGTCGACTGGTGGTTCTTATTGAACTTCCAGCTGTCGCGCGACGACACCCACTGCCTCAGGTACTCGAGCGCGGGCCTGGTGTCGGCTGTGGGCTGCGGCTTTTTTTGCTTCTTGGGTGTCAGGCCTTTGCTGCCCTTGCCGCCTGCTTTGGGGATGGGTTTCGCGGGCGTCTTTCGCGCCGTGGTCGAGCCTGGGGCGGCAGTCTTGTTGGTGGGCGTGTCGGCGAAGGCGACGGACTTCTTTCGTGTGAGCTGAGGCGTGGCATCTCCTGTTGATGTTCGGGAAAAGTCTCTGCGAGGCTTTTTCGCAGAAAGGGGTGAGGAATAATCTGACGCAGCACTGGTTGTGTGCAGCTTTCTCTTGCCCTGCATGTTGCCCTGCTGGGCACGGTCTGGCTGCCCAACGGCCGGGGTCTTGTTTGCGCTCTCGTTTGCACTGGAGTGCTTCAGCTTGAGGCCCAACTTCTTCCAAGCCGGCGTGACCGCAGTGCCGTCTGCTGAGCCGCTCATTTTGAGTTATTTTCTGAGTGCTTAATCTCAAGCTTCGGCGGTTTTTCGTTGTCGCGCGAAAGCAACGTTTTCGTGGTTTGGGTCGTAATGTTTTTTTTTCTGGAGCGCCTCTCGCACTAACAACCGCAGTGAGACTGGGCGGCAAACTTGGCGCTTTCGCAAATGGGATAGTAAAATCCAAAGTAGGAATCAATGAACAGGTATGATTTTGACGCCGTATGAATCGGACAGCAACAACGTCTGAAAAGAATTCGACGATGGTAGGCCTGTGATAGGTAGCTGTCACACAAACCGCCCACTAGCCGCTGTCAGGGACTTGCTTGGCAACGCTTTGCACCAAAAGAAGTTTCTGCCTCAGGACTGGACCCCATCCCTCAGGCATCCACCAACCAGCGCCAGCAGAGCTCCATCATTGCGTTGCGGATTCTAGGCAAGCTGGTGCTAACGCGTCCATTGAGCTTCATCACTTGCGATCGGCTGCCGCAACACAACATCACCAACATCCATCTGATCATCGTCATTGATCCAGAACCTGCACTTGTCTCTGCATATCCGCACATAGCCAATATCGCCCCATTTCGGGCCTGCAATTCGTCACAATGTCTGGTTCGTTGCGAGCAAACCGAACTCGCAAGAGTTGCCGCTGTCATTCCGAAATGCTGACCCCTACTCTGTAGCCAGCGCATATGACAGACATATTACTATTTTCGCCGATAATGGCCGTCTCTACCAAGTCGGTACGTTGAAAGACTCGCGCGATGCGATACGCCGCCGTGCGCAAGCTACCCCCAGGACGCTTAAAGCTAACTCCCACAACAGAGTACGCCTTCAAGGCCATCACAGCCGCGAACATTATGTCTGTAGGCATTCGCGGAAAGGACTGCGCTGTTGTCTTGTCGCAGAAGAAGGTTCCCGTAGGTCTCGGCGTCGCTTTGCGAGCTCACATGAAACTGACAACCTGTCTAGGATAAGCTGATCGACCCTGTTTCCGTCTCTCACATCTTCAAAATCTCGCCTGGTGTTGGCTGTGTCATTACTGGATCCATCGCCGATGCCAGAGCCTTTGCGCAAAGAGCGCAGGGCGAGGCTGCCGAGTTCCGATACAAGTACGGCTATGAGATGCCCGCCGATGCCCTCGCCAAGCGTCTTGCCAACATTAGCCAGGTCTATACGCAAAGAGTATGTGCAGCTGCAGAGTGTCACCGATAGTCAACCATGCTGACAGTACAATCAGGCTTACATGAGGCCCTATGGTGTTGCCACAACTATCATCTCCCTCGATTCCGAGTACGGCCCCCAGCTGTTCAAGTGCGATCCGGCGGGTTATTATATTGGTTACAAGGGCACCGCCGCAGGTCCCAAGCAACAGGAGGCCCTGAACCACCTTGAGAAGAAGCTTCGCAACAAGGACTGCGCCGAGGGCAACTGGGAGGAGGTCGTTGAACAGGCTATTACGACTCTGGGCACGGTGCTGAGCATGGACTTCAAGAAGGGCGAGATTGAAATTGGCATTGTTGGTGGTCCGCGCGCTGACGGCAAGGAGGGCACGGATCCCGGCTTCCGTCTGCTTACCGAAGAGGAGATTGACGACCGTTTACAAGCTATCGCGGAGAAAGATTAAGCTCATCTCGCGTTCGGACAGCTTAACCTTGTTTTACTAGCCCATAGAGCCAGTGTAATACAATACCACTGGAGTCGTAAAAGACTCATTTTGTCAATAATCAGCTTTGTTGGATTGTTACTTCACCGGAACTGATTAATATAAAAAACATCAAGACCAAACTATATTGGCGGCTACTGGCGGGGACGCGCTAACTATTCTGACTTTTACCGACGCACCGTAAATTGAAACAAGGGTGCGTTGTATACAATGCAAGACGCATGAAGAACGTCATTCTAAAATTCCCGATCATTTCGCTTCGATTCAAGATTGGCATGCTGCCAAGGGCGCCATGCCGGCGTGGAGCCTGAGCAGCAACTACTTCGTAAGGCAGTGAGTGAGTGGCTTGTGGCTTACGCAGTTGCAAGCACGATCTTTCTGCCGCACTGCAGCCAACCGGTGGCCGAAGCTGCCGAGATGATGCATGCAGACGAATATGAGAATGTTTTGATGCAAAGGGGGTGGCGATCTCAAAAGCCCAGACATGCACAATCTGGCCTTGATGCCAACGGTCAAAGTTTATTTCTCGTATTGCCCACGCAGGTGCCTCAAAGGCATTATGGCCACCCCTCAGCCATGCAGAACCATCCGAGTACCGGGCTCCCGGGATCAAAGACGGGCACGGATGTGGCCCTGTGGACACCGGCACTTTCGGTCTCCCACTGAGCCCTACTGGGGTGACGGATGGCCGATACGGCTATCGGTGTCTGATTCGTCTATTCCTTTTTTCTGTCGAAAGTTAATAGTTGGTGGGATGGCCAAGTCGCATCACCCTGCATGGAAGAAGTGGTGCTAGGAGCTGTGAAGCACCTTTGCCACCGATATACAACCCTGTCTCTGGATATTAAGCATCAGTTCTAGTGGAGGATGCCGCATGAGAGTATGGAGAGCTTTTGCCTCACCCTTAGTACTATGAGAAACCCCTAGTACTATGCGTAGAATTCCCGTCTCCTAAACTATATGGGGTCGGCACACTTGTACATGGCTGCCAAGACCATCGCAGCACTGTGCGTCTGGCTTCCATGGCTGGACACCGCGAATCACGTAATAGATTACATGATGTATCGATGTGTGGAGATTAGGCCGAGAGGCTCCCGCTCAAGATGGTTGGTGATATCACAAGCGAGGTCAATAGGCGGGACAGAGTCGACTAGGGCACTTTGTTACAGGTAGGTCGTTTCTCGATGTGTGGCTCAAGAAGCAAGGGTGGCTTGTAGCATGTGTCCGAGCGCAGCTATCCTGAGCAAACGGGCTGGCGCAGCAAACGGGTTTGTAGGTGCTGCTTTGAATATCATTCGCGCGCAACATTGCCGCCTAGACATTTCGTTGTCACTTCATGAAGCCAGCGCAATAAGATGTCTCGGAAAAAGGTTCTATAGTTCAAAGATGATGAAGAGGCATGTTCGAGATATCACGGTCTGCTCGTATATGGCGTCAATCCCTACTATGCCGTACCGGTTGGACGTGTTAAGTGATAGCTCGGTTGACACCGGCAAGCAACATTGTATGAAGAGTCATCGAGGGCAAGAGTGCATAATAGTGAGTTATCTGACTCGTTTAAATGGATTTGTACCCACAGGCTTTGCACTATTGCATCTTTGCAGGTCGCCAGTACTGTATAGCTCGAAGAAACCCCCAGGTGATCAAGCATGCGTGTAAGTGGTGTCTGCTTTCTACGTATGAGAACATGTTTGACATAGGCAAACCATCTTGTTGAATCACTCAAAAAAATACGCCCAAGAAACGAAATGACAGCAATTTCCGATTCCCTCGTGGCAGCATCGCTGCGAACAAGCCAAATGACTACCCTTGCAGAATGGCGCACAAAGCGCATTCGCATTGTGATTGGCTCCGGCCGACGTTCAGAGGCTGCCTGAACTCCCCGCTTTGTTCCTCTTTAGGTCAAGTTCTTAGACCACTTCAGGCCTAAAAGAGCGGGTCCCCTTAGCCCCACCCCTCGGCGTCGGGAAAATGCGCGCCGCCCCAAACGAACGTCTCCCCATCCTCCATCCAACTTGTCTTTCAATCTACAAGTTTGCGACGCGCCGTTGATCTGTGGCTTTTCGTTCATTTGTCTCTGACTAGCCTCGTTTTCTGGGCCTATCCCATCCCGCCATCTGTTGAGCTGGATACAAGCCCTATCTATTCTTTTCCCCAACCCGCCCCTTGAACCCCGCGCCGCACATCGATCCGTTCCGCTGCCCATCGCGCAAGGTTCAGCGGGAGCGAGCCCTTTCTTGCTGGTGCCGTGCTCTATATCAATCAGAGGGCCGATTTCGGTAGCCGATCACACCGACCCTTTCCGCATCTCTGGCATCGACCCCTTTTATGCAAAGCACGACGAGAAGCCGGAGCTAATCTCCTCAGTTGAGGATCTCTGTTTACCTTTTTTCGTCGGCCGCCCCCCCGGCTACTTGTCCAGTCGCGTCTCAAGAATCGCGGCTCATCCCTTTTTCAATCCTTGCTGTGGGTGCTGCAATCTAGGCATCCGACCGCTTTCGGATTTCCTTCTGGCTCGACCCGTTGCAATGGAGTCTCCGTCGCCGCAAGACAAGCCTCCCGTCTTCAACTATGTACTTAGCTTCCTGCTGGTAGGCATCGCGTGGGGCGGTACCACTCCATTCATTCGCAAGGCGGCCAAGTCGCATAAGCCGCCGCAGCACCAGATTCTCGATGATCCAGCTGTCCAGGCCAGTTGGCTGCGCTCCAAGCTCTATGGGGCCTTCTTCTCTGTCGTTGATTTGCTACGGAACCCACGGTACGCAGTTCCGCTGCTGCTCAATCTCACAGGCAGTGTGTGGTTCTTCTTGCTTATTGGTCAAGCGGGTACGTTTCTGCAGCTTTCCCTATTTTGCGCTCGAGACATGGCTTACCCGCCTGTGTCACCGGAATACAAAGTTTTGGCTGTAATTCCGGTCGGGAAATTAGGCCCAAGACACATCATCATGAATTGCCTGAGCATACGCTAACACAACTCGGACTCTTTCAGAGCTGAGTCTTACAGTGCCCATCGTAAACACAATGGCGTTTCTGTTTACGGTTCTCGGCGAATGGTTGGTCGAGGGCAAAGTCATCAGTCGAGGTAAGGTAACAAATATTGGGTTCCACGGAGCCTAATCGACCCTCTGCTGCCACCATCTCCCCTCTGCTGCCACCATCTCCCCTCTAGTATCCTTTGCTAAAGGCACACTTACCAACAATCTCGGTGCTTTCCTTTGGAAGTTGAGATCCTTGCTAACCATGATGCAGACACTGGCGCCGGAATGCTCTTCTCTTTGGTTGGCATTGGTCTGTGTGTATACAGCAAAACATAGTCAATCTTGAATTGCTTCTGTTGCTAGCTGGGGCCCTTGGTCAATCGAAATCTCTCGCCACAAGTGTAAATTACAGACAAAAATCAAGAAGCAGATACTACAAAGTATGCTAAAGACGTGAACAAAGAATAGTATGATGCAACCTGGTATAAATAAGCAGCCCGTGACTCCTAGCTATGCGGATCAGAAAGTCAAAATCACTCTGGACAATGAGCCTCTGCTGGTAATCTATACCAGTTCACCCCTTGTGACAGCCCTTGTGACAGCAACCCAAGGCCGTCTCTTCCATCACCTGGCCGGCCCGTCCCAGCCACGATGCCAGCCGTGTCTCGGTACGTACTTTGGAAATCATTTGCGGCCTGCCGCAATGGACACCAGATGGGCCTTTCCAGTTTTGGAGTATGTAAACATGGAACATCTGCCCAGCGGACCGCCAAGAAAATGAGAAACTATCTTTGGTGGCACACTCTCAGAGTGCAGGTCGCCAAAGACACAGTCCCTCCAAAAACTAAACAATGTAATCCGTTGTCAAAGTCTTCAGCCGAACGAGACCCTCTAACATCTCCCTTGCCTCGCCTCGCCGGCAATCAGGCCAGTCTCAGTTTCGAGTCTCTCCTAGCTCCCAAGAAGTTTTAGAAAGTCGAGTATTTCTGGCGTTGCTTGGTCGTGGTAGACCCTGGTCTCTCTAGTGCGATTCTTGTCGTCAATCGTCAATGTTTCGATTCAACTTGAAGCCGGCTTCAAGGTATGTGCGGATGATGCGATTGCGCTTCGTGGATCCCAATCTTGAGCCCGGGGGGGGGGGGGGGGAGCAGTTTAGGAGCGGGTACTCAGCCAGTTGAGAATGTCGTATAGGCCGGGGTCCTCAACCGTCCATCGGCCAAGGCTCTGGTCACCGCTCAGCATGTCCAGGTAGACAAACTCGTCTGTAATTTGTTGCACCTCCTGTAAATTGTGAGCAAGTCTGACGTGTGCATCACGTGTCATCATGCGGCCATGTTGCTCTCTGGTTTTTGAAGACTCCACTGCATGAAGGTAAGAGGGGCTTTCGTACCTGCTGCAGCTGAACATCGCAAGTGTGTAAATGCGCCTCATTCGACTGAGGGGAATATCCGGCAGTTTCAAGTATTTGCTTTCGGGCCCTTGTACATCGCTGAGCTGCCATTTGACGTAGGTAGATTTTCTGGGCCTCGTGTCGACGAGCGTACGCATCGAGCAAAACACTATACAAAGCGGGGACTTGGGTCAGTTTACAAGGTATACGTGGAAACGTTGGGGGCGAATAAATGACGTACTGTTGCAACTCGAGTTTCTTTTGCTCGTGCTCGTTTCGACCGACTGGTAAAGACACATCGGCAGAGCAATCAAGAATAAACTTTCCGTCTGCCAGGCATTGACGCAACAAGTTCCATGCCGGTGTGTAGTACTCTGCTTGGCTGGGGGCATTGGTGTTGGCGGAGGTGATGCAATATTGGAGATCTCGAAAGTCGGAAAGGACTTCCGCGACTCGGGTGATGCGATATTCGTTTACTGCGAAACAGGCGGTGCGTCAACATGGTTCAAAACTGAATGAGTAGTGTTCACTTGAGAGAGGTGACTTACAGTCCCCCATGTCGAGACAGGCGTCGGCCAGATTGGAACAGTTTGAGTTGGACCAATTTACGCCAGCCCAGACAGTAGGAGCGATGACCTGGTGGCTATTCATGGGAAGTATCTCGGATGGGATGATGATGAGAGGATTGGGGGTTGAGAAAAGAGGCCGAGGACGAGGAGCTCTTAATATACTTTGAAAACAATTGGAAAGCAAAAAAAAAAAAGAGTCTTGAAAAGGGATGTCAAGAACAAAGCTGCAGTCGTATAGGCAGGAGGACCTATTTGCAGCGGAGACAAAGCTACAGCTGCGCAACCCCGAATGAAGCTACCCAGCTACCCAATTGCTGAAAGCTGAGACAGTACAAGGCCCGAATGTCACCACCAGAGCAAATCTGACATGTTGTACAGAGAGATATCTTGAGCAAATGACAAGGCGAGATGAAGCCAGACGAAAACTACTTGTGTACAAGGGGCGCATCGACCTTGATAAAAGAGAGCTACACACACGACCGCAGAGGCTCTGCTCCGCTTTGCTGGAGGCAGGGCCTGGCTGGGGTGTTGACGCAAGAAACAATTAAGGCTCTTTTTTTTGGGCCGGGGGGGGGGAGGGGTCAAGATTTGGAGGGAGGGAGGTGTGCGGTGCGCGTGTAGGCAGGGCAGGAGGGGGGGGGAATTGGACCCGGACAAGGGCTTCTTGCGTATAACGGGGGTAGTGTGATTGGCGAGAAGGACCCGGAGTAAGCTTGGGATAACAAGTTGAAAGAGCAAGTACGAATACATACATACATTGATTCATGAAATATGGTCCATTGGGGGGGGATGCAGGCGCGCCGGGAGTTGCAGTTCCACATGGCTGGGTGGACAAGGACTGGGCGTTGTGCATGCATGCAAGCCCTGTGATGTTGCGGCCACCTCGGTAAACGGCCTCTTTATTGGTTGTAAATATGTTGACTTGTTTCTTTTTCTTTTCTTATAAAAAACAAAAGTCGTCATTCTTTGAATCAGCAGCGACGACCGATCCACTGATCAAGACAGCATGTCCCGTAGACGAAAAGTGGCGTCGTCGTTGCAGTTCCACCGCCATGCGCCGTCGTTCGGGTGCTCCGTCACCACACCACAGCCTCTCGCTTCTCATGTATGTACCTTGCAGAGATTCTCTCGGTACACCCTAGTTTTACCGTTTCTGTCGTCATTTTGTCTGATTTATTCCCGAGATGCGGACTTTTCGTTTTTTTCCTTTTGTTTATAAATACTCCGCTGGATCTATACTATAGTTTTTGCCGGCCATCTCTAGACGGCGGCACGGCCGAACACGTATTGCAGGCTGCAATATACCCTTTGTTCCCGGCCGGTGGTGCCGTTTTCCTCATGACAGGCAATGATCCCGTATTGCATGGACGAAGAAAAAGAAAATTAAAAGAAAATGTTACAAAGCTACAGTAGAAGGAAATACGGCAGGGACAACCAGTAACGGGTTTGCCAACGGCGATAGGCGTAAGAAAAAAAAAGATGAAATGGTTTAAATGTCAAAAGAAACCACAGGAAATGAAACAAACAAAAGAAACAACAGATTCTCGAGTAACTAAATCCTACCTCATGCGTTTCCAGCCCTGCAACGGTGCGCCATCCCAATGACGTTGCGAGCCAGTCGCAGGGCTTGACGGGCTTGGACCAAGAAGGCGGATGGATACAGCTGCCAGAGAGAGATCCTAGACCAGCTGGAGAGCCCTGGCCAAGTCTCACGGGCCAAGATGCCAATCGGAGGTACAGGAGCAGGAAAGAGCTAAAAAAAGGAACGATTTGAGCAGAAAAAGAGGATTTTCCGATCATGCAGACAAGTTCCCGCCCGCCAAGTGGGCTCTGCTTTGCAGGGAGCTCGCAAGAAAGCTTTGACTTGAAGCCACAAGCAGGGCTCTGCTTTTTTTCCTTTTCTTTTTCGTGTTTTCTGTTTGGTCTCTGTCCAATGCTTCCATCAAATCTGTCAGTATATCAGATTGGGTATATAAAATTAAATGAGAACTTTAAGATGGCTGAAAAATAACAAGCGCGCATCTTTGGCACAACTAATTGGTTCGAGTTGAGCTCATGCACGATGTAGAAGAAATCTTCTTGCACCGCCCTGTTCGCTGTGGCTTGCGTCAATAGGCTATGACCCGGGGGGGGGGGGGGGTCGGCATGACCGACTTGCGCTCAGGGTTTTTTTTTCTACCATCTCTTTTCGTCATTCAATGCAGTTGAAGACGGCAGTTATCGATAAGCTCCATAGCTCTCTTCTCTCCCAGTTCTCGCATAAGAAAGCCGGCTTTTTGCTTTGACTGGTAAACGGGCAAAACTCCTCACGCGGTGGGGGGTGGAGGGGGTGCGGCGCAAACATTTGAGGGATGATGTAAGTAGTTAGTCGGTTCAATGTCCACTGATCGACAGAACCGGCCTGTTTAGTCACGCAAGATCCCATCCGCGGACCGGTTCGCTCGGCCGACGAACACACCGCGCCAGCCAGTGAGTTGACTAGCAGCCTCGAATTACCACCAATGACAGATTATCCTTCGCGCAACATCTAAAGTCCTTGTAATTCGTATTGCGACAGAAATACCCATACAGAACATGTAGCTGTAACTTCATCAACTCCCCTTCTGCTCAATAGCAACTTTGTTATTTTTGCAAGTCCAGGCCTCCAGCCTTGGCACAATGCCCGCTGATAGGGTTCTATAATTATTTCAATCCATCAGAAAAATCTTGATACGCCCGCCGAGGCCACTTCCACCGACCGCGGTGGCTTGGCCCGGGACAAGGTTTTTCGTCCCCCGAGGCCGAGAGCCTCAGAGGCGACCAACCCCACAAAGGAACTTGACCGGGGGAAGAAGGGGGCTTTCTTTTTCTTGTCTAAATCTTCTTTCGGACAAAACTCCGGCGTCAAGGCTGTCTGGTTGGAAAACCCGGGTTCCTGGTTCTCTCCGTACTTGCACATGGGGGAGGGAAACCTCTTTCTTGTCCAATAGCAACACTGGAGGCTTCAACGGGCAGGCAGCGAGGCTGAGTCAACATTTCAACTAATTTTACCACTTTACCAATTCAAGACTGAATTTCTTTAGGTGGCTCTCTTCTTGTCGGCTGAGTCTTTACCCTTTTTTTGTGTTGACCTATCTCAACCCCTTTCAGTCCCAGGAAATATGTACAACATGTTATCAGGTGCTATGCATAGTCCGACGCCATTGCGCATTGTAGATTCCTCTTTGCTTGAAGCTTCCCCCAAGCATCTACACAGAAGTGAGCCAGACCTCCAATGGCAGGCACAAGCGCTGAGACAACAGCCTCGACAAGGCCATCTTTGAGCTGCTCTCGGAGAGGCTGAGAAAGCGTCGGAGGCCATGGAGTGCTCTGTGCCCTGCAGGAATGAATGCCGCTGAATGCATCACCATGCAAACTCGTTGCAACACGCTGTCAGCGTTGCATTCTATAGACAACGAGAGCTTGAAAAACAAATGGGCAATTCAGGTGGAGGCCGCTTTCTCTTGGCCTTTACTTCTTGTCGCAATGCGTTGTCCCTTTGGTCTTGGCAGTGGAATCCATTCTCGAGCATGAACTTGTTCTATTTTGGTGATGCTACATTCACAAAGTTTTCTCATTAGGCATCCATGCTGCCGACTTGCGCACCGTTATAGATGACGGGCTTGACATATAGATGACGGCAGGCAGTCCAGCTGCACAGCGGCCTCCCCCCTCCTCCCAATTATCCGCCAACGCCGACTCCGCCGCATTCATTCTTCGCCAACGAACCTAAACGAGCCTAGAATGGCTCGTCTAAAGGTAGTAAAGGATCGCAAGCCTTTGTCCTCATCTCTCTATCCATCCATATATAGACAAGCCATGCATCTCAACTACTCCCAAAAATTCCGGTCCTGCAAAAGAGCCATGAGCAAAAAGCTAGCGGCGGGTTCCCTCATGCGCGCGTGTGACACAAACTAGTCCTCCCGTTCTGTCTGCCTGTCCCGTCCTCCGCATGAACCAGTCCGGTGTTAGTGACGGCTCCCCCGGCCGAGGCACCAGCTCCGGATTTTTGTTTCAATTTTCTTCACAAACTAATAAAGTGCAACGATCAACCCCCCACCTCTTCGGAAGTCGGCCCAAACTGCCCGCACAAAAGCAAATAATCCATCCCATCCCCCCGATAGACGAAAGCTATAGTTTATTACTGATTATAGCCACTAGCCCATATCAGATTTCAGCAACCTGTTTGGTACTTGGAGATCGGGGACTGCGCTGCGAAAACTGCACTATGCAATGCAGGTATATGGAGAACAACCACCCGTGGCAGCAACTATCAGTATCACTAAGTGCCCGGCAGCCCAGCTAATTACCAGCTTGCCAACGAAAGCAGCCAGGACCCCCCGGCCTGTCAAAAGAAATTTCTTGGGGAGGCTTTTTATCCAACGGTGCGGCGCTTTGCTTTTTCAGCCTCGCCGCACCGAAAAGGCTTTGATCTCGAGCTTCTGAGAACTCAGCTCCCCTTCCCCCGGTGCCCGCCGAAGTCCTTGTACAGTGCCACAAAACAACCTTGTTCCGCGGACCAGATCTCATTCGGCCCTCCTTTTTCTTTCTAAAATTTTTATTGTAATTTTGTTTTCCCTTCCCGGCGGTATTGCTTGTTTCTGTCTCTCTCTGCCTCTCTCTCTCGGACCCCAGATCGTGAGAGGAAAACAATCCTTGTCATGGGCCGAAATTGCCGAATTTAGCACCAACTGATACTCTTCACTGGCCGGCTGCCTCTTTACCAGGGTCTTCTCCAGACAACCCACAGCTTTTTCTGCGTCCCACACTGACTGCCCTGTCCTTCTTTGCGTAACGTTTTAGCGTCTTCTCCAATGAATTTCCCCAATGAATTCTCCAATGTAAATGACGGTGCTTCTCGATGCACAGCCCCACTCCCCTCCGCTCTTCTGCTGGAGGATTTGCTCTCAGAATCCTAGACGAGCTGATGGGTTGTGCATTAGCTCGAGACTGTATGGACAAGAAGGAGAAAAGCCACCGATGACGAGGTCACTATCGAGCTGGCATGTTACATCCGAAAAACCTCCATGTCACAGCTTGTGTGTTTGTCTCTTGTGCCATTGCGTAATGCGCACCGTTCCCTCGAAAAGTCAGCGCCCCAGTAGCTCGAGGCGAGCTGGAAGCTGGGACGGCGCGTCTGTCGCAATCGTAATTCAACAAGACAGCTCCAATCTAGTTGCATCATTCAAGATTTCGAGGCACTAACTAGGTACGGACCGGATTTCGGGAATTGAATCGTCAGAAACGGCTGCAGGGGTTGGACAAATCAACACTCCCCCACCATCTTACCGACCGCGGAGCCCTGTGGCAGTGGAGGAGGGAGGGGGGGCGCGGCTAATCCGCCGGCTAGTCAACTGAATAGAAGCAAGGCTTCGGGGGCGTCTACGGATTACAGTGAATTTAAAGACACAATATAGTGATACGCCGAGACAATACGATCTGTCTCTTCTCATTGGTTCCTGCATGACGCCTCATTCAGGGGAGAGCCAGACCCTCAGCCCTGTATAGGCGGAGAGGACGGGGCGGGCCATTGACAGCTTGCTTCTACGGTCTACGTCATTTAAATATGTGCAGTTGATCATTGTTTCTCGCAAGATCCCAGGCCAGCTGAGGTCCAGCTTGCCGCCTACAATTGCTGAATCCCACCACAATGGGAGAATACTCGGGATCCTACCATATTGGAAAATTCATCGAGGGAGAGAAGAGAAAGGGGTTTTTTTGATGATTTGAAGCGCCTCCTGAATCCAGAGGCAGCCGACTGCTATCGAGCTCTCCTTTCCACGTCTTTCAGATTGTCCTTGTCGATTGCTGCGCCCTCGAATGCGTCTCGGCTGTCAGCCAAAGAGACCTTGCTGGCAGAATTCAAGTTGCCCATATCTCCAGCCATCTCGTTCAATGGGTGCATCGTCTAGTTGGATGCGAAAAAACATAGCCATCAGATGAGTCGATTCTCGAAAAGGATAGTATGATTGGGATAGTTTCTCCAAACTCATATATACAGACAACGGCATGGTTTGTGCTCCATGTCAAGACCAAGAAACAAAGTACAGCAGTAAGAAGAATCCTTCAATTGTATCATACCCAGAAAGACGCCATGCATACTCCCTCGCACCGAGAGAAAACAAATCAAAGATCAAGTCAAGCAACCACGCTGTCCGTCATCTAGCGAGTCTCGGAGTAATCATTCAGGGCGACACACACGGCGCCCCTATGATGGCCGTTGTATTGCCGAATAATCTGCTGGCTGTGCAGCTCCCAGAGCCGCGCATAGTGATCCGAGCACGCCGTGACGAGATATGCCGAGTCTGCGCTAAACGCGCAGTCCCAGACCCAGCGCTGGTGTCCCGTGAGCGTGGCCTCGAGGGGCAGCGCCTTGGGCTGCTCGCCGGGCTTGGGCGCGCTCCCCTTGACCTCCCAAATCTTGGCCGTGTGGTCGGCGCTGCAGGTGGCCAGCTTCTTGACGTCGGGCGACAGGAGGACGCGGGTAATGTACTCCTTGTGCGCGGAGAACTGCGTCACGGGCACCATGCGGGTACCGTCGTATTCTTGCTCGATCCTCCAGACAAAGACGTTGCCCTGCGGTTCCATCGTTAGCAACACAACTACCACGGGGCCAAGAACAAAGAGAGCAATGAAGCACGGTCTTACGCTATTGTTGGCGGCGCAGAGCAGCGTGCCGTCGCTGGCGACGGTGACGCTCGACACGGACACGTCGGGCTCGGGGGTGAGCTCGTGGGCGCATGTATTCTCGGCGAGGTCCCAGACGCGTACGTAGCCGGAGCGGTCGCAGCTGATAATTTCGCCCTGGTTGGGATGGATGACGACGTCGTTTGCGGGGCAACCATGGCTGTAGCTGCGCTGGATCGTGCCTGTGCGCGTCTCCCAGATCTTGACGGTGCCGTCCTCGGAGCTCGTCACCATCCACTTGCCCTCGCAGTGAAAGGCGACGCCGGTGATGTTGCCCGTGTGACCCTCAAACGTCAGCAGCGGGCTCGGGTTCGTCGACTTGATGTCGTAGAGTCGCACGACCTGGTTGCCGGCCGCGGCGAGGTAGCGCTTATCGGGCGAGATGCACAGGCGGTTGACCTGCGAGTCCTGATGCTGGATCGTACGGGAGCAGATGCCAGAGAGGGCCTCCCAGAATCTGCACGGTGGGGGAGTTTTGCGGTTAGCTTGTCGTGAGGCAGAAGTTGGCGGCGTGGGCAGGAAATGGACCGCGAGGAAGCTTGCCTGATTGTATGGTCATAGCCGGCTGTAGCGCATACCCGTAGTCAGCTTGAGTGCCGCGAGACAGGACAGGCAAGGGGAAGCTTTCGAAATGACGAACCTGTGCAGAGAATCACCGACATGGTGGGCGATGCCTATGTGGGCCAGCTGTCCCGCAGCTTGCGAGAAGCCTGGCGTGCGACGGGAATACGTTTGCGACGGGAAGGATGGCGATGTAGCGAGGGCGGGCGCAGGATGCAAAGCTGTCGTGATGTTGTTGCGTGTGTGTGTGTGCAGCGTTTACGCCCTTGAAGCTCGAGGATGTGATGGGACCTGGTGTGGAGCCCCTGCGTGATGTGCGTAGCTCGATCGTGGCGCATGCTCACCATGAAGACGAACGAGGCCTGTCTAGCGACCAAAAAGTTATTGATCTTCTCTAAATAAGTAAATGGCGAAAATCATCAAACGAATCGAACCCCACTTGCTTTAGAAGCTCGAGGTGTCTCCGCGGTCAAATCAGCGGAAGCACTCACTAATATGTCTTAGTCTGCATGTTAGTTGGCCCTCGCGATCAGATAATGGTCTTGATAGTACGTGTAAATGCACTCTCAATCACAAGGTATTGTCAATTATTGTAGCTTGAAATCTTTTCAAATGATACCGTACGCCGCAAATTATCCGGTCCAGAACAGCAGGCTTCACTGCTGGATACTGTGTATTGGCACAGCTCTGTGAAACTCCTTCATTATTCGTAATTCTCACCGGCTCGACCTCATGTCTGCGACCCAGAGCCTGGTCTCGGTTGCTCTCTCGATCCTCGTTGCCCTGGCCCCCGGCGCCCGCCTGACGAGCCGCCCAGCGTTTCCTGGCCCGGCGGCATAGAGGCTGGCAAGTCGGCATATCGCAGTCGTGGGAGGCGGACAGCCTGCTCGCTCGTATATCCCGGTGGTACCATGCGCACCATAGAGCCTCCGCAATAGCTGCAGTCGAGAGCACTATAACGGAGAAATAGTCAGCAACGCCCACGGCGGGAAAGCTGCCGCCGACTGGGGGGAGGTGGATAAGGGCCTACTTTCTAGTACTGCACATGATGCAGGGGACCGGGCTATAGCCCAAAAGCAACCCGACGTGATACTCTTCGTGAAGATTCGACATGGAGTATTGTGTATGCGGACTTGTGTTCGTTTCCAAAGGGCCAATGGTAAACATAAATGGCTGTCGTCGAAAAAATAAGAAAAAAGTCCAAGGGCGACTAGTGGTATATAACAGAGCACGCAATAACTCAAACAGAAGAAAAGTCAGAAACTTAAAATTTTCGGGAAAGACCTTGACTTATAATCTAAAGCTCATGCACATCGGACCAAGTATCACAAGGTTCTTCGGACGATTGGGCTTGCCACAGCACACAAGTAAAGTTGGCAGACACGTCGAGTTTGACGCAGTAGTCCCCTTCCCCAAGGCTTGTCTTACTTTTCCAAGACACGTGTAAACCAACTGTGCCGTGATGTTGAAATTTTTCCCTTTTTCGGGATGTGGCAACCTTGCAAAATTTCGTTGGCTTCTGCGCGTCCTAGTTATCTCTCTCCTGCCCCCCGGGGGGTTCCGCCGCCACACAGATTTCCGCTCAACGGGCCGCTTGACCAAGTATGGCCAAAACAAAGCATTCTACTTTGTCGAAAGGGCAGCAGCTTCTTCAGGGCCTAACTGCGCGGATCATATGACAGCTCGTAATGAAATGGGGTCAGCAAGGACAGGCGGCCGGCTGCCGTCACTTTGTGGCACACGCTTGGGTAGCATTCCGGCGGATGTGCATGCCGTCCAACCAGGCCGAAACAGCTACTAAAGAATGATGCCAGTAAGACGGATTTGAAGAAAAAAAAATAGAAAAAAAATTAAGCTTCTTACAAATGATTCGCATAAAGTTTTGTTTTTGAAAAGTTTTTTCAAGGTATCCCCGCGGAGAAAAAAAGGCGAATCACTAAGATCAGGCGCAAAAATCGTGTGCAGGGTTGTTTCAGATAGAGTGTTGACGAGAATGGGTGCGTCAGGCGTCCAAGCGCACGCAGTCTACGCCACAGACACTTTATCGGCATCTGCGCCATGTGGGTGGCAGGTCGCCAAGACTTGCGATAAGGAAAGAAAAAAAAAATTCACAAGAATTTGGCGACGCGGAACTGTGAAACGTCAAGTTGCGGTCGCGAGGCCAAGCGGGGGGGAGGGAGTCGGCACTTCCGTGACCGGCGGGCATATGAGGCAAGTACGGTTAAATATCCACACTCGGTCTTCGATTCAACATTCAGTCGGCAGTTGTATGATGTGAATAAAGCATTAGCCGTGTGATTGGTTGAATGGATGAATAGCCGTGCCAGCGGCTGGCGAGGCAGCAGGACGCGAATAAAGATGTCATTGGGCGAAGCAGCAAGACGTTAAAGCAGAGGGGGTCCCTGGCATTGACTGATCGTACAGATTTGCATTGCTTCTATTCTGCGACGGATCGTTTGGCTTGCATAAGAACCAACTGGCCAATCCCTACCCAATACTGCAGAAAAAGCTAATACAGAAACTTTGTATTGCATGCTCCACGGAGGTGCCGGTTCACGGAGTGGGTTCTCATGCTGCTAACACCGGTA
The DNA here is from genome assembly GCA_030780425.1 of Beauveria varroae. Taxonomy (NCBI): domain Eukaryota; kingdom Fungi; phylum Ascomycota; class Sordariomycetes; order Hypocreales; family Cordycipitaceae; genus Beauveria; species Beauveria varroae. The sequence continues at coordinate 103,438 of JAPFUP010000187.1, forward strand.
TCAAAGACCTCCGCACCTACTGACACCTACTACGCTCACCGGCGTTTACACATCAAGTTTTGATGTTTCTCCATTGCCAAGGCTTCCTCGGCCGAATCCTGAGCTCGTCCATGAATCCTCGGACAGGCTCTTGTCCACATGTGCGTCTTTAGTTTCAGTCTGCAGTCCTTATGCAGCGCAGACTTCGTCAAGTTTGGGGGGGTCTTGCATTGCTCGCTTGATTCGAAAACTGCATCGAAACAAACCAACATGGCGATCAAGGCGCCAAATGGCAACTATAATAAGGCTGGAGAGAAACGGGCGGGTAGCGGGAGCTAGTTGGTTGGCGTACAGCACAGACGTCGGCATCCCCCGCTGCAGTTTGCCGTTGGTGACGTGAGAATGAGTACATACTGTCTTACGGTGAATAACGGGATGAGTTGCTGGGCGTAACTTTGCGCTTGCGTTCGGTCATCCGTCTATGTGATGAGTGCCACTGATGACTTGGCCAAGCCTGTTCCGATCCCGATTTTGATTTCACAGTCAGACCACTATTTACGTATCAGTCACACCAGTCTCTAGGGTTTCTCCTACTCCATATTTTGGCTCAGTTTTCTTCTTCCGTATAGATTCCGCCCGTAACGTTACCTCCTCCACGCTTTCTAGTCGCCCGCATCAGCCAATGATAGATATATGCTTTCCTGCAACTATTTGTTCATTCTGCATGCTTTCATCTTAATCAAAATCTCTCAAGCGGCTTATCGATAAATCCTGACAGGTACCTAGATTGGACTAATGTCTTGTCTTTCTCTGACCCCAAGCACACTTCCAGGCGCCACGGGGTGTTCGCCGCCGATTTCGCCTCTACTTCGCCGACCCCACATCTTCAACCTCTCCGAGCTCCGACCGGCACTCAACCTCCGCATTTCCCCCTCTCCACAGCGTCTCCCCCTCCCCCCTCTCTCTCAACCCCGCGCCCCCAACAACACAACAGTGCCCCTCGTCACGCCATCGATTCTCTCGCAACTCTAAAACTCTGAGCATGAGCAGAGCTGTCCTGCGCTGCATCGCCTCCAAGCCCAGCCTGCTCCCCTCTGTCGGCCGCCGCTGCATCCCTGTTGACCCTCGTTCTCACCACCACCACCACCACCGTTTTCCTCCCTCCCGGGCCCTTTCGTCATCGACTGCTCGCGCCATGGCTGCCTCGTACACGCCCAGTCCCGTGCTCAAGACGCCCCGCGTCACCGTCGCCTGCGTGCAGCTGTCCTCGGGCCCCGACAAGGCCGCCAACCTCGACCGCGCCGCGACCCAGGTCGCCCGCGCCGCCACGTCCACCGGCGCCCATATTGTCGTGCTCCCCGAGTGCTTCAACTCGCCCTACGGCACCGGTTTCTTCCCCGCCTACGCCGAGGTGCTGCAGCCCTCGCCGCCGCCGCCCTCGCAAGCCCCGTCGTTTCACGCCCTCGCCGCCATGGCCCGCGACAACCGCGTGTGCCTCGTCGGCGGCTCCATCCCCGAGCTCGATCCCGCGACCGGCCGCCACTACAACACGAGTCTCGTCTTTGGCCCTGACGGCGCGCTGCTCGCGACCCACCGCAAGGTGCACCTCTTTGACATTGACATTCCGGGCAAGATTACATTCAAGGAATCCGAGGTGCTCACTGCCGGCGACGCCCTCACCCTCGTTGAGCTGCCCGGGTACGGCACCGTCGCCGTCGCCATCTGCTACGACGTGCGCTTTCCGGAGCTCGCGACCGTCGCGGCGCGCAGGGGCGCGTTTGCGCTCATCTACCCGGGCGCCTTCAACTTGACGACTGGCCCGCTGCACTGGGAGCTGCTGGCGCGCGCTCGCGCCGTGGACAACCAATTGTACGTAGTCATGTGCAGCCCCGCGCGCGACATGGGCGCCAGCTACCACGCCTGGGGCCACTCCATGATCGTGAGCCCCATGGCCAAGGTGCTGGCCGAGGCGCACGAGGACGAGACGGTGGTGAGCGCCGAGCTGGTGAGCGACGAGATTGAGGAGGCGCGGAGGAATATCCCCCTGCGCACGCAACGACGGTTTGACGTATATCCCGACGTAGCACAGGGGAAGCAGTAAATATCCAACAATATGTATAATGTAGATGCCATACCAAATATAGTATATGCTCATTTGTAATTCAAATAGCTTCAAAAGGGCGGGGGCAGCAGGACAAGTTTCAATCGTGTTATATTTTGCTTCATGTCTAAATGTCGTATAGATCAAGCAATCCATATCAATTTTGATGGTATATCGTTCACCACATTATTTTCACCGATCCCGACCCTTTCGCCGGCAGCTACATCTATTGAAGGGCCTTCTTGGCGAAGTTGGGCAGGACAAAGCTGGCCTTGTGAATTTCGGCGTTGTAGTAGCGGCACTTTTCCTCCTCCTCAGCGGGGGTCCAGGAGCGGACGGGCACCTTGACGTCGCGCGAGGCGTCCTTGCTGCAGACCATGAAGCCGATCTGGCCCGAGGGGTAGGTCGGGATGGTGGTGTAGGCGTACTCGACGACGGGGAAGATTTCCTTGCAGTCCTTCTTGAGCTGGGTAATAAGGGAGAGGTGGAGCCACTGGTTCTCGGCTGTGAGAGAGAGGCGTGTTAGCGACGGCCGAAGTAAACAGTGAGCATAGAGGATCAGAAATGGCAGCTTCTTGAGAAAATAGGGAACCCTGCCACGCCGGCACTACCGAGCGGCACTTGGGGTCCGGAGAAAGTCAAGCACTGGCTCATGGGCGGGTTACTCTAGGAACAGAGGAGCGCAGCAACGGGGCGGAGGAGCCCTATAGCAGCATTGGCAAGTAACGAGTTCTCCGAAGAGAAGATTGGCTCGCTACTGGCGCCCCTGTCCATCATCGAGCAAGCGCACCTCGACTTTTCCGTTGATAAAAATGAGACATACAACCTTGGGTGGAGATGACGCCGCCGTCGCGGAGGGCGTCGTGGAGGAGCTGGAAATAGGGCTTCTGGAAGAGGCTTTCGGCGGGGCCCTCGGGATCAGAAGAGTCGGTAATGATGACATCGAAGGTGTTCTTGTAATCGTTGAGGAACTTGAAGCCGTCGCCGATGTGGACGGTGCTCTTGGCGTGGGTGAGGCCAGTAGCCATCTCGGGCAGGAACTGCTTGGAGACGCGGGGGACAGCCTGATTGACTGAGTGTCAGCATCGTCGCGAATGAGAGGCGTGGATGGTAGATGAGACCTACCTCGTCAATATCGCAGAGAATAGCCTCCTCAACGCAGTCGTGCTTGACAACCTCGCGGAGGACGCCGCCGTCGCCGCCGCCAATGACGAGCACCTTCTTGGGGTTGGGATGCGAGTTCAGGGCGAGGTGGGCAATCATCTCCTGGTAGGAGAACTCGTCGCGCTCAGTGCACTGAATGACATTGTCGAGGACGAGCACGTGGCCGTAGTCGGTCGACTTGAAGACGAGCACGTCCTGGTACTTGGACTTTTCGTGGTGCAGGACCTTTTCGACCTTGAGGGTCATGGCCTGGCCGGGCCACATGTTGGAAATTTCGCGGAACCAGCCATCTGTCAACATTAGCGATGGAACAATCGATCACGATAGCTATTTTTCCGTTTCTTTTCTCGAGCAATTGCGATGGCTTCAAGCTCCCCTCTTTCGTCCCAACGAGGAGGGGCAGCAGCAGCGGGGTAGCAGCGACTTCATCTTATGAACAGTAAACATACCCTTAATGGTAGGGTGAGTAATCTCGGACATTTTGAAGGTGTGTATGAGGGCCGGGCAGGACCAATGCAGACGTGATGAATAGAAGTTAAAACGTGATGATGAAGGAACAGGAAACCAGAAATGGCGCGCCAAAAGTCGAGGCGCAAAAGTTTTCCTCATGCAGTGGTGCAAGTCAAATGAATGCCCAATGATCTTTTGGCGGGGTAGCAAAAAAAATTGAGTCGCAGGCAGAGAGAAAATTTGGGACCGCCGTCATATGGCGGGGCACACATTGAACCAGCACGGGAGCCCGCGGACGGTGTGACGAGTAATGCCCAGAAGAGGAAATTCCCAGAGAATTATGCTGAAGCGCGTCTCTTTGGAATGCACGGCAGACGCAACCTCTCATCGCTGATCGTGTCTTGATTCTCAAGATTCCTTTCCCTTACAGTTCAGTCCTGCTTTATTGCATTTGGTGCGGCACCCGACCGCCCGGCCATCCACCAAACTAGGTTTGTTGTGCTGGTCGTAGAGCAGACTGCGCGGCATGGCTAGGCGCAACATACGCCTAGCCAAGTAAAATTAGCCAGCCTTGTGCGACGAGAAAAGATGCGACTGCTTCATTCGCACTGCCTTCCGTATCTTGCCAACTGATCCGACTCTTTAACGTGCTTTTGAGTGGCACTGTTGGTCCCGTCAGGGAACGTACGTACGTATCACAGGTCTGGTTGGTTGGTGTTTATTGCTTGTTGTTGTTGTTGTTGTGCAGGCCTCTGCCTGCAGTGAAAGATCTAGGTACAAAGGTGGGTACATGGTTGATTTAGGCCAATCAGAGGGCTTTAGCCAGATATTCCGACACTGGCAGTTTTTCTCTCTTTGAGGCCCAAATCGTCAAAAAACGCGATAAAACAAGATTCTTCTAATATGTACATATCCCGGCACGTAGTTCTTCCACTCCGTACTTTATCCCAGCTGCCGCGTTAAAGAAGTCAAAGAGGTTAACAAGGTTAATAGGGTCTTTCCATCGCTTCTTTCATCGCTTCTCGTATCACTAAATTAGAGGGTATTAATGACGTTAGACGTGTTATTAGTTAAGCCGAAAGAGGCCTACTATTACCTCTAGCGGCTCTTAAAAGTTAGCTTTAATCGTCAGCGGCGGCAGAGCCTCTAGCGGCTCTTGAAAATTGGCTTTAATCGTCAGCGGCAGCAGAGCCTCTAGCGGCTCTTAAAAATTAGCTTTAATCGTCAGCGGCGGCAGAGCCTCTAGCGGCTCTTAAAAATTAGCTTTGATCGTTAGCGGCAGAGCCTCTAGCGGCTCTAGCTCTTATACCTTAATAAGGTCTTATTCTTATATCTTCGTTAATAGCTCTAGTACCTTAATAAGGTCTTATTCTTATACCTTCGTTAATAGCTCTAGTGCCTAGATAGGCTCTAGTTCTATCGTAGAGGGTTTACTAGCTTTTTTAAGGACTTAGGGGATAGGGTAATCCTCTTTAAGAACTTCTTCTTCTTCTTTATAAACCTATACGGGTTCTATATTATAATAAGTAAGGTTAAATAGAGCCTTTATAACTAGGTATCCTAGCTATCTAGTAATAAAGATTCTATAGTTATAGAGCTAGTCCTAGAACTAGTAGAGGACTTATTAATTAGCCTTTTTAAAGGTCTCTAGGGTCTAGAACTTAAAGTCTTTAATATAATAAATAAATATAATATCTAGGTCTATATCCTTAAAGGCTTTAATAAAGTTAATAATAGTATTATATATTTAAGTAGAGGTAGTAGTAGGGCTAATCTTAGGAGGCCTTATATCTTACTAGTTATTTAATATATATCCTATATACCTAGCGAGGTACTCTAGAAGGCGTTAGTAGTGGCTAAGAGGTATATTAGTAAGGATCTTAAGGGGTAGGGGAGAAAGACGTCCTAGTTAAAGGTGTTACGAACGCTACTACATGGATGCGGGGCTGGACCGGACCGCTAGGGTAGGCACGCCCATAGCCCGGGCTAGGCATATAAGGTCACGTAATAGCTTATTAGATTATTA
>JAPFUP010000188.1:0-10559 GCA_030780425.1 Beauveria varroae
AACTATAGATTAGGGATAAGCTATCGTTATAAAAGGGTCCTTTAGAGATATTTATTATTATAGAGTAAAATGATTATACCCTTTAGGAATTAGTAACTAAATACGTAGATCTTTTTTAGGATAAAGTTATATTTAAGAAAACTCTTTAGAATATAGTATGTTTATACGTAAATCTTTAAAGTTATCTTATTTAGTAGTACGGGGAGTTTTATACTTAAGTAAAAGACCGTCTCTTCTAATAATGGTCCCTAACTATCTATAGTTATTATAACCACTAATTAGTGTTAGTCCCGTCAGGGAACGTACGTACGTATCACAGGTCTGGTTGGTTGGTGTTTATTTTTCTTCTTGTTGTATTTCTGCAGGCCTCTGCCTGCAGCGAAAGATCTAGGTACAAAAGTGGGTACATGGTTGATTTGGGCCAATCAGAGGGCTTCAGCCAGATATTCCGACAGGCACACATCATCCTACTTCAGCCAGTGCATATGCGCCTCGGGGTTTCAGGCAGCTGCGAATACCAAGCTGAAATGGCAGGCAGATAGCTGAGGTGCACGAATTGCACGAACGCAAGTAATTTGTCGGTCGGGCTTCGATTAGGGAGCAGGGAGGGGGGATGCGACTTGCAATCGATGCTTGTACGAATTGAAGCTCAAGCTTGCCATCGACGAGTACTCTCTGTTGTGACCGCCAACGTTCAATGTTGCTGATCTTTCCGTCGTAGCTCTCAATACAACGGTGTAATGATCAGAGACAGCTGCTTGCTTCGTCCGAGTTGGACATAGGACACTAGGACACCATTGCGAAGCTTCGTCTATCGATACCCTTCGGCATAGGCGCATACCCAATTCATGGCAGTCGTCATCCCCTATTATCAGCTTCTGCATACATGGGTACAGCACGCGAAACTCGTCATCGCATCGGCTGCAGCCGGAACACCCAGTTCTTCAGATGCCAGAGCCGCTCCTTTAAGGTCTTAAATAGGTCTTACACGTGCCCGCACCCACTTTGCAGGTGCTGTACCAGGGCGCGACCATCGCGCCGCCACGACCACCTATTAGTATACATTAACTTTAAAATTAATTTATTAATACTATAAAAATATTAAAATGAAGCTATTTACATTTTTCAATATAGGCTTAATATATCTCTACCCTTATTTATTTATCTATCTATCTCTTTTTTTATATTATAATTAGCTTTTTTTAGTCTTTTATAAGTAATATTAACCTTATATTATACCTTTATAAGCTCTTCAGTTTCTTTATTTACTATAATTCAATATATGTAAAAGGCTTTTAAAATAGTACCTTTTTATAAATAAAAGTTCTTTTAACTATTACTCTTATAGGTATCTTTTTAGTAACTTTTTAATATCTTAAGGTAGTTATTTAGGTAGTTAGCTCTAATAACTATTAATTTTAAACCCTTGTTGAACTAGGTGAGCATACTGCAAATTAGCTCCCTAGGCCGTAATCGCGAGACTTTTCTCTTATCTTATCTTATCTTATCTTATCTTATCTTATCATCCAACGTCTATGGTATAGCTCTAATGTAAGCAAAAAGACGTGCTATCTATGCTCATCGGACAATTGAGTCGCCGTTCCGGGGAGCATGACGGGGCGCGTCCGGGGACGTGTCCACGTTCTCACCAGGGGCTTCGAAAACAGCTACATGACCTAAGTCTCCTCCTATAGTAGCAGCTGCGCGCTAATCGAGACAGAAATATTTTTTCTCAAATAGCAGTTTTTGCTGAGGAGCGGCTTCCGTCAGCGGAGAGTTGCTTGTGCTGTGTTACAGCTTTGTTGTGCCGTGAGGCTCGTTGACGCGTGTTTCCACGTAACTAAACTCTTAGTTACTATGTCCCCCTTATCATTACAATACGCTAGGCAGCTGACCCGGCGGCCCGATCTTAGGAAGAGCCCGAAGCTTAGTAGATGGTGGAACCACGGGCGGAGGCGACCGGCCTGTAAAATACGTGTCCTTCTATCCTACTTAACATACGCTCCATGCTTGCATGCTTCCAGCTGAACGAGGGTATATGCGTGCATGCATGTGTCAACTGGTGGCCGTTTACCATTAGGCAGATGCCAGCGTAGGGCAACAATGCATGTATACGCTCATTCACCAGGTGCCAGCAAACGAGGAGTGAGGTGTGGCTCAGACGCAGCTCGCACCTAACAGTGGAAGGTAAAAATAAGACTAAAGGTGAACACTCACAAGCAGCACGTAACGTAACCCCACCCATTAGCTCAACTCACAACCCGTAACTCGCCACTACCATAGTTAACGAATTCAGCCCTCACTATTACAGCATGCTGGACTACTAATACCATACTATATACTAGCTCACGAATACCGGCACAGGTTCTATACTATAAACCTAGGGCGAGGACGAGTCTGATTACGAATAAAGTTTTCAACTGACTATCATCTCTGCCAATAGCTTCTATTTGCCATGTAGTTTAGGGCATTATAACCTTCAGCTAACTCTGTCAATAAACTTGATAACCTTTCTACCCGTTTTACTCCTTTCAAAGCCATCTAGACTATCTAGAAACACAGGAATAAATCGATCCTCGTTATATGGCGCCATCTCAATCAAAACCTTGACGCGGTCTACCAATTCCTTCAAGAGCGCCTCGTTGCCGCGCAAGGCCGTGCTCGGCAGCATGCGCAGCTCGAGGATCGGCCGCAGCGCCTCCCTGTCGTCGGCCTTGTTCTCGATAATGGCCTGCCACTGCAGGACGCCGTACTTCTCGTCCTCCACAATCGCGGCGAGGCTACTGAACTCGACGTACTCACCCTCCCAGTCAAAGCTGAAGCGGCGATCGCGGCCCTCGAGCCGCAGCACGCGCAGGTGCGGCCGGTCCGCCTCGTCCACCAGATGCCGCACGGCCTCGGGCAACGCGCGCAGCGAGCCGACGTCGCCCGACAGGTAGCGCACGAGCGGGTTGCGCAAGCGGCAGAGCGAGGTGAGCACGATGGCGCCCGTCTCGCCGTCAGGCAGAGGAGGCGGTGGTGGTTGCACCGCGGAAGAGGAGCCTCCCTCCTCCAAGACCGAGTCGGGCAAGATCTCAACAGCCATGGTGCGCGCATCGTAGACGAAGTCTGACGACGTCGTCGTGCCGCGACCCGTCAGCGCCGGGTTGCTCACGGCCCAAGGCCCGGCCTCGGCGCTGGCGAGCATGGAGCAGATCGCGACACCGTCGCCAAGCGTGGCGCGGATGTGAGCACGCTGCGCTCCTGTCAGCACCTCGGACGTGTAAATGATCTTGTCGAGGCGGATCCGGCCGCGGTCCTCCGCAGACAGCGCCAATATGTGGTTCACCAGGTTGATGATCTGGCTGCTGTCGCCGGCCAGCACGTTGGCCTGGTACTGCATTACGAGCTGCAACACCTCGGCCGGTCGCATGTGGTTTCCCGCGCCCAGGGCGCAGGCGCCGGCGCACTCAGACACTTCCATGATAAGGTCAAGGGCTCTACGGGAGAGGGCGAGCATTTATGAGTTAGCAGCCTCCAGAGCTTCGAGAGGAATGATGGGTACCTGTACAGACCACCAGCAGAGTGCACAGTGACGACCCAGTCGCCGCGCTTCAAGATGCCGGTCCTTGCCAGAAGTTTGCCATATTCTGCTCGCTGGAGACGGTTCTCCTCCACGTCTGTGGCAAAGAAGAGTGGCTGTGCGCCTCTACCTCCGCCGGTGATGCTAGCATATATAGCCTGTCGGAATGTGTTTTGCGGGCTTGTGTCGTTGATGAGTCGCTGAATCTTTGAGTAGCTAGGGGGGCAGAGTTAGAAGCAGGGCATGAAAGATGTATGAGACGGACTTGAAGGAGAGAAGAATATGTTATGGCGTGCATCTCCGGTGTGCCTCTCTTACAGCGTCTTTTTATGCAACAAAGGCCAGGAGGCAAGCCTCTCTGACTGCCCATCAGCTTCACTCTGCTCGACAATGGTCTGTATAACGTCGATATCAGGCGGATAGGTCACGCTTTGATCATAAAAGCTATGCTTTTTGGCCACGGCCAGCACTATCTGAAGCGAATACACCATGAAGCTTTTGTATGCCGCGATGCAATAAGAAGGGTACAGTGGAAAGCGAGCAAATTGACGGAGAGCGACTACATGTATTTACTTTCTGGCGTTCTGCTTCATTATTAGTCCCATCATGCCGCCTTATCAAACCGTGATGCGAAGTAACCTGGCTGGCATTAGTTAGCGCCGTGAAGGAGCTGGTGTACATGCCGGATGGGTTTGCTGTGATTGTGGCTTGCGTAAATACGAGTGATGTGCCAATCACTTGAGTACATCTCATGCAGTTCCACCTTGGTCGTGAAACATACATATCGTCTTACACCAGCTGAAAGACGGGTAGACAAGAACACAGTCCATCGGCCGGCTGTGGTCGCCTTATGAACGCATTGCGCGTGTTTTCGTTTCTCACAGGCGTTAAATATGCCAAAAAAAACCCCGAGAGGCGAGTCCCTGGTACCAAATAATAAGAGCAAAGCTCATACAAGTACATAGCCCTGCCGATTCACTGCGGTGCCATTTGCCTTGGGCGGATCTGGTGACGCCCGTGTAGCAGTCAAGGCTGAGAGGGAGCAGATAGGGTAGGTAGATCAGCTCTTACCGCCTTGGCGCATGCGCAGAAACATCCCTGCAAGTTGCTGGGAAAATAAGTCTGCAGCGGGGAACGGGAAGTAGTCTTAATTCAGTGGCGATCGGCCAATGTCCGTCAAGACCGTCGGGGCCGGCTCATCCCCTTCCTTTTTGACTCGGTGCGCGCCTTGCCGTCCCACCAAAGTACCTTGCAGGCAAATATTCTAATTTCCATATTTGGCCGGTTTCCCTCTCTCCGAGCCTGGTTATGGAACAGAGGAGTTTACGGAACTTTTCGTTGGACTGGTAGCTGCAAGACAGACACAAGACTTATCTATAGTGAAGGATTTCGAAAAACCAGCAACGGCAAAGAATATCGACTCATGAACGACAGAGCCGCATTGAGAGTGTATTCTGCGAATCTTCCACATCCTTTCTTGACACATGTTGTAACTCGTTTAGTGACGCGGTCCGATAAAAAGTTAGCATGCATGCATCACATATTCAATTTATGGGTGTCATCTCTTCTAAGCACATATTGCTGAAACATGCATAACAATAGCCTGCAGGTTCAATTCATGCCGGGTAAGCTACAAAAGAAAAACTCGTGGACTTGACCTACATTGCTGCATCATTGTATGGGACACAGCGAAAGTTTGCACTCCGTCCACTCCTTGTCCAATCAATAAATGTAAAAAAAGAACTCTTACTTGGAAGCTGGACTAAAACAGCGTCTCTCCTGCGAGTTTTCTCCGCCCTTAATCACTTACCCCTGGAAAGGGAGCCGCGTCCCATCGGACTCGGCGCAAATGTCTCTCAGGGTCAGACCATGCAGATGCTGTTCTTGATTCTTCAGCTTCGAAGGCCAAAAAAGGCGAGTACCAACTGGGGGCGCGGCGCCACTGGTATGCCGATTATATTACGGCATGACGGTAACTAATGAATCGGCGTGGGGGGGGGGGGGGGGCCCCCCCCCCCCCCCCCGAAAAGGAAAAATAACGAATCCTGAGTTTCAACGGTATACGATTCATTTTTGCCGATAATATACTCATCACCCAACTTGGTCACCTGCCATTGACGTCCAAAACACCACCAACATGGCAACGCCGGTTGTTGAGCGGATGAAGCAAGTTCGCTTGGGTCTTGGGTCTGCTGTATGTGAGTCCGTAACGAAAAACACCACGGAGCTCGCCGTCTTTGCCCAGGAGCACGAGGCGCACGAAGAGATTCTGCTCGCCAAGTGCCCGCCGACATCATGGCCGCACGGCTCGTACCGCGCGAGCTGCCCCAGGCCGATTCTCATCTCCGAGAGCCATTGCAGGCAGCTCAAAGACTTGCATGGCGCATTGACGGCCGCCTTGAACGACATTGTGTCGCGATGGTGGAAGGACAAGGCCGCCAACTTTCCGGCACGCATGCCACTGGAGGAGGAAGAGGAACAGCTGTTACAGGTATGGCGAACATACAAAGCTGAGAGTAGAAGTACTTACTCACAAAAGGATTCATAAAGCTGATAATAACATAAATAGTGGCTTGATGAGCAGGAGGAGCTCGGCAACCTACCCAAATTCTCAACTCGTCAGGGCTCTTGGCGACCAGACTTTCTTGTTGAGGAAGTGCATCACGAGGACGGCTTCAAGACGGAAAACTTTCGTCTCTCAGAGATCAATGCCCGTTTTTGCTTTAATGGCTTCATGCACATTCTATACGGCAACTTGGCTCTGCAGGGTATGAACTTGAACGAGTGCGGATTCTCTATTCCCGCAAATGGAGCAGAGGTGTGAATCATTTATTTCTTTGACGTTTGCTTTTCATGGTTATTTATCTCCTTCCCACCTTGGAAAGGAAAAGTGAGAACTTTTATTTCTTCTCGTTTCCATTTTTACAACTAGACACATTCTTACTCTAACAAGATGCGATTAGTTTTTCGACGGCCTTTTGGACATGTTCCGCCACGATCAGCCTCTCCATCTCCTCAAAGGTGAAGAAGACGGCATCGACATCGGCATGTTTATCCAAGCCGTACGCGACCGGATCGGCACGGAGCCACGCCTCATTACGCCCACAGACCTACGCCTAGTCGCGGACGAAACCACCGGCCGCACCAGGCTTTGCTGCTTGGCCACGCGCGGCGCCTCCAGCGACGGGGATGCATTCCACACCGCCGAGGGGGAGACCGTCGAGGAGATTCACCAAGTCGGCCTAGAGCTACACCAGCACGAGCTCGCGGCGCTGGGCGGCGAAATGCGGCGCCAGCTCGGCCTGCGCTGCTTCAACGATCTGCGCACGGTGCTGCTCGTCCACGACAAGCGCATGCTGGGCATCATCGGGCAGGAGTTGTGCAGCCTCGTCGCTCGCGGCGTCTTGACGCCCGCGCAAGCGGTGATCCTGGACAGGAGTGTGGCGCAGACCATCTTGCCGGGCTCGCCTGAGCTTCTGCAGCTGGCAGCCGGTGGGAACTGCGACGACACGACGAAAGATGGGTATCTTCTCAAGCCCGTGCGCTGCGGCAAAGGCGCCGGCATTGTCTTTGGCGAGGACATGACCGCGGAGGCATGGCGCTCCGCGCTCAATGGGCTCCGCTCGACGGCGTCGCCAGACAGCGGTAGCATGGTGGTGCAGCGGCGCATCAAGCAGCAGCTATATGATGTGGTGCTTAAGAGAAATGACGGCAATGGCATGGGCGAGATGAAGCGGAACCACCTAGTCGGCACCTATCATGTTATAAATGGTCGTTATCTAGGCATTGGGATATGGCGTAGTAGTGCGGAACGCATCTGCGCTATTTCGACAGGAGGGTCGTGGATGTGCTCCGTCATCCGTTCCTAATACTTGTCGACTGTTCTTTGTCACCCTGTTGCCAAAAAAGGTTCAATAAATCCTAGCAATGGTGCACCGTAGCTGTGACGGGCGAGCGGAGGCGTAGTGCTGGGCAATCTTCGGCCTTAGACTGATGGAGCCATTTAGCGGACAACAGTCGCCGTTACAGATTGGTTTACAGGCTGGCTCTGTGGGTGTCCGTTGCAGGCTGCCTACTACTTTCCACCTGCCCCAAGCTGCCCTTCCAAGCTGCCCTCCAAGCTACCCTTCCAAGCTACCCTTCCAAGCTGCCTTTCCACGCTTTCCTTCCACGCTGCCTTCCTTTCCACGCCGCCCTTGCACGCTGCTTTTCCACGCTGCCCGGCACCTAGAATTCCGGTCGCTTTTTCCCGGAACTGGGCCTGTACCTAGAGACTGACCCCCGGCAGATCAATGACTTTGTTCGATTTGAGACACAATTGTCTTATTAATATATGCTGTTTGACCGCAGCTTTCAGCTGTCTGCTCTTAGCGGTGAGGAAATCTGTCAAACAATATGTAACCGCGGGTGGCGCCTTTAGATACGGATGCGTTCCCATAACACCCGCCAATCGCAGAAATGCCGACATAACGGCGTAACTGTCCCGGCGAATGGCAAGTAAAACACCTACAGCCTTAGTGGTATAGCTTTCGACGTCTATAACGACAATCTTTAATATAGCTATATACGCGGTAGCTATATATATTCTGCCCGTTATGGCTTGATTGTGGAAGAGTATTGCTCGTGCTATACATGTCTTACTTCTCTGACTTACCTGCCGCGCTGGGTACCCATGAATTTTTGAGGAATGCTGCTTAAGGGGGCGCAAAGTTACAAACTAGGTACGGGTTACCTATAACCCTATGGGCTCCCATCTATGTCTAAAGCAGCCCTTATATAAAGCTCGAGCGATGCAAGATTTCTCTACATAGCACTCTCTCTATAAACTGGCCTACTCTTCCTGAACAGATATTCTCTTATCTACATTTTGTTCAACGCAAAATTGAAGTACTCTGCGCTCGCAGCTGCAGCCCTCCTCGTGGCATCATCGCTAGGCATGCCTGAACTCTCCTCGGGCGCGTCAAAGGCCACGCCGGGCCAGATCATCATCACAAACAACATGAACCGGCCCCTCCGTCTGCAAAAAGGCGCACAAGAGGATATCATCCTCCAGCTGGGACAAACAGTACAAGTGCAAGCCCGAGATATATCTATGGATCTCATGCTGAGCGAGCAAAGTGCACAACACAGTCAGGCAGAAGTGAGCTACACCTCTGGCGACCAAGGAACGTATGACTTTGCCATCAGGCCAGTCGAAGGCGAGGGCTTCCCCGGAGCGATCGAGGTGATCCCTTTGGCACCGCGTCCTTCTCCCCGGTGCCACCCCTTGGTGTGGTATCCCGGACAAGGAAGTACACAGAACGCTACATGTCAAGACAACACGCCGCTCCGCGTCTTCCTCCGTGAAGCCCATCACCCACCAGCATAGAATAGTTTTTTGAAGGCTGGTACTAAAAGGGTTTGGTTTTGGAGGCTCACGGCCTATGTTGGGAATCATTTTAGAAGCTTCGGTCGTTGTACGGAGTTCTGCACGGCTTCTGTGCAGTTTAAGCTCGGCCGACTTGAAGCGGGGCAACTACGTCACTTGCGCTCTATTACCAGATTTTATTATCTCCGGGCAGGTTCCTATTTGACCGATTGCGTACCGACCGGCTCAGAGGTGATAGAGTATAGTTTTAGGAATCTAAGACGTTAGTGAATCCATTCACGTCTCCTGTCCGTTGTATTTTTGCCAATCTCTTGTGACACTTGATGAAATACATTGACGGGGGCGCGATGGTAGCTGCTCTTGCGCCCACACTTTCCGGGTTCCACTGGGAGTTTCGCCAACGTCCACTTTTGTTATTCAATTGTGAAGCTCTCATGACACCTCAGTTGGCCAGTTGTGGTCAGCACCCACTGCGAGGTGGTTGAGGTGCGGCACGAGTACTAGCCTTCATATGTGGACATCGTATTGCGAGGTTTGCAAGTACATTAGCACCTAGCTAATTTAATTCTCCCTTTGTTTTTTTTAAAGAATATAGCATACTAACATATACTACCCATAGCCTTATATATTCTCACTTATATCGTACTTAGGTAGTATATTTATTCTAGTTCTATATTATAATAAAACTAGTACTAAGTGATTTATCTTAACCTCTCTAAATTAGTATATATATATTAAACTCCCTATTAATATAGTATAGTATTATATAGAGTAGAAGAGCTATTCTAGAGTATTTTAGCTTTTATAAGTTTATAAAGGAACTAGCTAGTATATCTTTATAGTCTATACTTATCTTATAACTATAAAGCTATTAATAATAGTAGTATAAGACTAATTAATAGTAATAGAATAGCCTAAAACTTCTTCTAGACTTTTCTATAAAGAATTAGTATTTAGTGCCTACTATTTTAGTATATAACCTTTTAGTATACTACTACTAACCTTTAATATAATACCTTTTAGTAGACTAGCTCATAGGGTATGTTAGGGCCTAAGTCGGGAGACGAAGCCACGCACGTGCGAGGAAGCCAACCTACGGGTTATGCTAAGGGGAGGGGAAATATAAAAGGTATTATATATAGAGAAGCGTATATATA
Source organism: Beauveria varroae (assembly GCA_030780425.1). Lineage (NCBI taxonomy): Eukaryota > Fungi > Ascomycota > Sordariomycetes > Hypocreales > Cordycipitaceae > Beauveria > Beauveria varroae. Next base: position 10,088 of record JAPFUP010000188.1, read on the forward strand.
GAAGTAAGCTACTAATAAACTAGTAAAGAGGGGGTAATAATAATTCTAGTATTATACCTAACTATAAGGATTATTTTATAACTAGAGTCTTCTAAGTACTATAACCCTTATAAGATTATTATTACTACCTAGTATTTAAGATACTAGACTATTACTAGTATAATAACTAACTAGAATATATCTTCCCCTTAACATAATAATAAACTTATTATAAATAATTAAAGAGCTTTATCTTTTATTTAATTAGTATCAGGGCCTAAGTCAGGAGACGAAGCCACGCACGTACGAGGAAGCTAACCTACGGGTTATATTAAGGGGAGGGGAAATATAAAAGGTATTATATATAGAGAAGTATATATATAGAAGTAAGCTACTAATAAACTAGTAGGGAGGGGTAGTAATAATTCTATTATTATACCTAACTATAAGGATTATTCTATAACTAGAGTCCTTTAAGTACTATAAACCTTAT